>MU734910.1:182697-234864 GCA_026770625.1 Nicotiana glauca
CTTAAAACAAGCATGGAAACAATTACAAATCAGAATCAATTAACATGAGTGATTCCCTTTAATTAAGGAATCACTGTTTAACGGGCATTGGCAAATTTTTATTAAGGAAAGTAAATCAGTTTGGACAGATTGATAATTGCCATGTAAAGGGCAGTAAAAGAATGAAGCAAACAATCCAGTCTACGTATAAATATATGCTTATTTTTGAAAAGATTCAGTAAAGTAAAAATATCACAGCAAAGGAAAATAATCAATTAATTTTAAACAGGCGAGTGAAATTGGGGTTCATAAAAGAAAAGGCTTTTGCAAATAATCACAAGATCAATGATTTTGCACTTCAGTATATAAATAGAGTGACTAGAAGAATCAGACATGCGAGGCCAAATACATTGGCAAAAGAGATAATCACAAACATGCAATAGTGGTAGAAATAAGTTGGGATTCGAACATTCGAGGCACAATAGTCAAGTAGGCCAAGTCACATAGAATCAATAGTGAAGAAAAACATGGTATTAGGTAAAAGAAATCAGAAACATGTAAAGGTTTCATAGTAGCATGTGAGGAAACCTTTTGAGAAGTTAGGGTTTCAACAAAAGTCGAGTTAAAAAGATAGTAAAACTCAGAATCAGATGAGTGATATAAAGAAAAGAGAGTCTGAAACAAAGAACCTTTAGTCGAGTCCAGTATTCTTTCAAACAAACAATCTCGGACCAAAATACCTAGATTTTTCCACAATAATCGAGTTCAAAAGATGGTAAAACTCATAATCAAATTTGTCCAACAAGAACGAAGAACTTAGTTAAGGAAATACGCATTTAAATAAATAATTCCTAGAACTTGGATGAGGCTAAAAGAACTAGGGTTTTTAACATGCTGCAATAGATAGAAGAACAACATGAGAAAATAGCAAAATCATCAAACAACATTGGGATTAAAGAAAAAAACTTAAAGGAAAAACCTTAATCATTGAAAAATTAAAGAGTCGTTTTGAAAGAAAAGTTGAAGAACCTTCGAGAAAACACTTTAACAGTTCATAGTAAGTACAGATATAAGATCTGAAAGAAATCAAAAATTCACAGAGATTAGGATTTTAGAAAACCCAAAAGAAACGATAAAGATCTCAAAAGTTAACGATCTAACCAGAAAAGGTCACGGACCTGCGTTGACAGGCCATGAATGGCCGGAGAAAGGTCGTGGATGACTGGAGAAAGGACATGAACAACAGTTGAGTAAGGACTGGACCAGTCTCCTTTGAGGTCTGGTCATGAAACCATAGAACCAAACACATAGGAGCCATGAAAGGTTGGTACAGGTCTCAAATGACCACAGAAGGCCATGGATTAGGTAGGTATTATGGTGGATTAGGGGGCGGCGGCTAGGGTTCATGAGAGTTTTAGAGATAGTTGAGAGAGAAGAGGGAATCAAGGGCAGTGGTATGTGAAAAATGAATTTGGTTTAGTGGTCTTTTGGGTTTAATTATGGAAGGGCAAATGGTGGCGGTTGATCTGAATGATCAATGGCATGGATTAAATAGGGTAGGTAGGGGTTTGGGTTTGGGTCAGTTGAATTTGTAATTGGGTTAGGGTTTAATTGGGATTGGGCTGGGGAATTTGGGTTTAATTGGGGCAGGATTTAGGCTATAATTAAAAGATAATTGGGCTATTATTTAAATAGCCAATTTCCCTTTTTAAAATTATAAAAAAATAGTAAATTAATTTTTGAACATAAATTGAAAGCACTAAGATGATTTACAACATATAATTAACAATTTAAAAATACAACACTTAATTTTAAGGATATAAACCACAATTAAATCTAAAAGGGGCTAATATTGCAATTATATGCAATTTAGCTTAAATTACTAACAAAATTTGTAAAAACATAAAAAATTACCTTAGATATATCTTAGCATAAATATAAAATTCCAACAAATAAATTACCTAAATAATAATTTCAGAAATAATCATTGGCTTTTTTATGGATAAAATATGGAAATAAATTGATTTGAAAACCTTTAAAAATTATGAAAAGAATAATAAAACCCATAAATATGCTTACATATGCATTTATATGTCGTTTTGAAGTTATTTTGCATATAAGAAATATATAGGGAAAAATTGGGTGTCAACAGCTGCTCCTCTTTACCCGGGAAGGATAAAAGAATTATCGGGTAAAGATATGATGGCCAATTCTGACATAGAAAAATGGTTTGAAGGGGTTTTAGGCTACACCCCGGCTTTTGATTTGCCTACAAATCCCTGATTTTACAGGAATCGGGCCATATGTAGTTCACGATCCATCGGCGGAGACTACCAACGGGTACT
Organism: Nicotiana glauca; assembly: GCA_026770625.1. Classification (NCBI taxonomy): domain Eukaryota; kingdom Viridiplantae; phylum Streptophyta; class Magnoliopsida; order Solanales; family Solanaceae; genus Nicotiana; species Nicotiana glauca. The sequence continues at coordinate 185,022 of MU734910.1, forward strand.
TTCCAAGAATGGATGCAATGTCCCGGGCTGGGTGAGTGCACGACTTACGAGAATGGTTAGGTTTGATGTGGCTGCGGGCACTGGAGAGGAAACGCTCCTACCGGGACAACTGTTGCTCACCGATTTATCCGCAAATAAGTAATAAAAGCATATATTATGCGTAAATTTAGACATAATGCAAATTACCGTTGGACCATGAATGATGTCTTTGAATGGTTAGGATGACGTATTTAGACCATGATGTCTTGGGCAATGAAGCATATAATAAATGATTCACAGGCCATGAAATGATGTTCTCGGGCCATGAGGATGGTGCCTCCGAACCATGATGCCTTTGAATAATGATATGCAAGAAGATTGAAAGGGGTGCTCAGGCCATGACATAGTGTTCTCGGGCTATGAGGATGGTGCCTCCAAACGATGATACCTTTGGATGAGTTGGCGATATTTTAGCCCATGAAGGATGTAGTAACGTGTGGTGATCTTTTAGCCATATGCAATGCAGATGAAGATAGAGGTAGAGCTTAACCTCGGAAGGTAAAATAGTAGCCTTATGCAAGTTGGAAGGCAGAATGGTAGCCTTATGCAAGTTAGAAGGCAGAATAGTAGTGTTATGAAATGCAAATGCAGATAGAGGTAGATCTTAACCTCGGAAGGTAGAATAGTAGCCTTATGCATGCTGGAAAGCAGAATGGTAGCCTTATGCAATGCAGATGTATATAGAGGTAGAGCTTAACCTCGGAAGGCAGAATAGTAGCCTTGCGCAATGTAGATGCAGATAGAGGTAGAGCTTAATGTCGGAAGGTAGAATAATAGCCATATGCAAGTTGGGAGGCAGAATAGTAGACTTATGCAAGAAATAAAATAACAAATAGTAGTAGAGTTTTCTTAGCTGATAGCAGATTGCGGCGTGGTGATTACTGGTAGCGTTGCAACATACAGAACATTACGGGTGCGTGCTGATAGCAAATATTAGTAAGTGTAATGGTCTAGAGAATCGTATTCTAGAACAATGTTTATTCTATGGGCATACAATTTGTTCAATGATTTCATAATCCTAGTGCCTGCATCCAAAGAAAAATCGTGAGTTTTGTAAAGGGAAGGTTAGTTCGTATTCCTGTTAGCTTTGCTTGACTTGTTCTGCTTTGATCTGGTGATACTATTTGTATCATTGGGCTAGCGTTGCTAAACAAAGCAGATTCAATATAGACATGCATGATTCTGTAAAAGTATGACACAAATGAATAAAAATAGGTTTTTTAGATGAACTGATGAGTGTGACGTGGTTCGAGACAATGCAACCTCTCATGCTATGTAATTTTGAGGGTCCTCCTTAAAATTTTTCCTCAGTTGATGGGTTAATGCTTCTGACTATTGCTCGTGCGGCGATCGGCTGAAATTACTTCAGAATTTTGAGGGCCCCAGTTTCCAATTGTAGGGGAAAATGAACAATTTTATTGAATTGTGACCAAACCCATAGGGATGACTGTGTATCCCCTCTTAAACGGGAATCAGGTCAGGCGTAGTTCAATTTACATCATGTAGGGAAAACATAAAGATTACACGTAGTAGCGCTTGACTGCATCCGAATTGATCGGCTTTGGCCAGACTTCTCCATCCATTTCTACAAGTATGAGGGCTTCTCCTGTCAAAATCCAGTGAAGCATGTATGGACCCAGCCAATTGAGAGAAACTTCCCTTTGGCATCATGCTGATGCGGAAAATTTTTCTTTAACACCAGCTGTCCTAGTGTGAACAATCTTGGCTTGACTTTTTTATTGAAGGCTCTGGATATTCTGTTCTGATAGAGTTGACCATGGCAAAATGCGTTCATTCTCTTTACATCTATAAGTGCTAGTTTCTCATAACAACTTTTTACCCATTCTGCGTCGTCGAGCTCAACTTCCTGTATGATCCTTAGGGAAGGAATTTCTACTTCGGTGGGAATGACGACTTTTGTACTATAAACCAGCATATAAGGGGTTTTCCCAATTGATGTGCAGACTATAGTGTGATACCCCAATAGAGAAAATGATTACTTTTCGTTCCACTATTTATGGTTTTCTATCATTTTCCTCAATTCTTTTTTATATTCTTTTTGGTGGCTTCTACAGCTCCATTCATTTGAGGCCTGTAGGTTGTGGAATTCTTGTGTTTGATATTAAAGGTTTCACACATGGTTTTCGTCAAGTCGCTGTTGAGACTGAATCCATTATCAGTAATGATTGACTCTGGGATACCAAATCGACAAACAATGCGGTAGCGGACATAGTCTGTCATGACTTTCTTAGTCACTGCTTTGTAAGATGCAATTTCGACCCATTTGGTGAAATAGTCAATTGCCACTAGGATAAACCATATTTATTGGAAGCGGGAGGCTCGATTGGTCCAATGACATCCATTCCCCAGGCGGCGAACAGCCATGGAAAGCTTGTTCTATTGAGCTCGCTTGGTGGTACCTTTATCATGTCTGCATGTATTTGGCAGCAATGGCATTTCTGGACCTACTGGATGCAGTTTGTTTCCATAGTCATCCAAAAGTAACCAGCCAGGAATATCTTCTTTACTAAGACAAAACCGTTCATATGTGGACCACAGGTCCATGCATGAATTTCCTCTAGTAGTTTGGACGCTTCTTTTGCATCGACACATCTTAATAGTCCCAAATCAAAAGTCCTCCTATACAAGATTCCTCCGTTGTGAAAGAAGTTGTTGGACAATCTCCGAAGTGTGCATTTCTGAGTATGATTAGTAAGCTCCGGGTATTCTCCTTTTGCCAAATATTCATTGATATCATGAAACCAAGACTTTTCGTCTGCTTCTTGTTCAACATGGGCACAGTAACCTGGTTGATTATGGATTTTTACTGGAATGGGATCAATGAAGTTCTTGTCTGGATGCTGTATCATCGATGATATGGTAGATAATGTATCAGCGAACTCATTCTAGATTCTGGGAATGTGTTGGAATTCTATCTTCATGAACCTCTTTCTCAATTGCTATACATGATGTAGATACGGGAGTATCTTGGAGTTCTTGGTTGCCCATTTTTTCTCGTACCTGATGTATGAGTAAATCTGAATCTCTGATCACCAACAGCTCTTGCAAGTTCATGTCAATGGCCATCTTGAGCCCTAAGATACAGGCTTCATACTCGGTCATATTGTTGGTGTAGGGGAACTTGAGTTTGGCGGACACTGGATAATGCTTGTGAGCACGTGATTTTTGCCCTAAGCAAATTATTCCCAAAATTTCAAATAAAATGATTTCTTTATTATTTTACAATTTTTTGTGAATTTTGTGTTAATTGGTTGCATTTTTATGTGTGCATTTTAATTCATATGAAAATACAAAAATATGCATTTGCATTTAGGATTTAATTTCACATTTTAGTATTAATTTGTTTTAGAACGAAATTTAAAGAAAATCACAAAAAATAGTTTCTTTGCACTTTTAATTGTTAATTGTTGCATTTATCTTTAAATAGAATTTTAAATAATTTTAAGAGTTAAATAGTTTAATTTTGAATTATATTAGGTCTTTATTTTAATTTTTATATTTTAATAAAATTAGGAAAAAATACAAAAAAAAATACAAAATGAAAAAAGTGAGTACAAAAAGAAAACAAAATTAAAAAAAAAATAAATAAAGAAAGGAAAAAGAATGCCCTGAATTGGGCCTTTTAATTCTGCTTTGCCCAAACACAAAATACCCACTAGGCCAGCCCAAATGGTCACCACCCGACCCAATCCCTATCTTCCAAAAAACGACCTCGTTTCATCATTGTTCAATCCTGGCCGTCTAGGTTAGTTCATCTGACGGTCAGGATTTGAGCTAATGAGATATAATACTGTCCTAAACGCTACCCCCCCTTTCGGTTCTCTCATCTCCCCCATTACCCAAACCCTAGCCGCCTCAAAAAACCCTTCACCGTCTCCGCCTTGCGCCGTTGCCTGAAATCGCCTCATGGCGGCGGCCGGCATGCAATTTCCTTCAAATTTACACCAAATATTCCTCATAACATCCTCTTTCCTATGCCCTACATATTATTCCTCGAATGTTGACACAGCCCCTCAAATATTCAAAATAGTGGCGCCGCCTCCGCCCCTCACGGCGGTGCCGCCGCCCAAACTCACATCCCATAACCCCCAAAACACCACAAACCCCATACTCTTAGTTATTCCATAACAACCTTAACTGGATGGCTTTAATTTAACATCTAGGGTTTTTAGCAAGGGTAAAATTGCCTTCATGCCTATCAGTGTCTAATGACCTTGAACATGATATCATGTGTTTATTTGATATAGAATAAACATATAATATCATTTTTTGGGTCAATTTCAAGTTAAGGCATCAAATCCGTAAATCAGTAAGTTCTTCGTTTTATCTTCTCTTTTTCCTTTTTCTGGTTTTATTATTTTTCCTAGTTGGTGGCTTCGTGATTAATTGACTTGGAATGTTGTTTAATTAGGGTTAGTATTTCAATTTATTTTCTCTCTGTTGTCGTATTTTAAATTCTAGTATCCAGTAGTGTGAACTCATTTTTAGTCGATTAATATGTTTTCACACTGATTTTGGTTGTTAATTAGTTGTCAATTTTTATCTCATCATTGTTTTAGCTGCTAGTTTAGTTGATTTGAATTTGCCTTAGTAATTCAAGGCGTTAGCTTAATTGTTATTTTTGAAACCGTCCTAGTATATGTTATAGTTTCTAGTTCTTTGTTATTTGTCCTAATCGATCTTATTTGGGCTATTGTTTGATGTTTGGTTTGCTAGTTTTGATCAGTTAGTTTAATTCAGTTTAAATTCAGTAGTTGCCTTGGTAGTCTCCTGTTTAAGGATCAGTTTAAGTCTTGTTTTTGCTTAACTTTAGGTTCAGCAAATTTTAAAATAAAATAAGGGTAGCATAGTCATTCCACATAAAAAAATGCTAGAAACTTCTAGAATAGGGCTTTGGTTTGCATCTTAGTAACTTTAGGGTATAACTTGAGAAAGAAGTCAAGACATTAGGGACTAATTAGTAAAATCTGAAACAAAAAAGGGGGAAAAAGTGTGAACAAGGTCTAGAAGCTTCCTCCCCTAATTTTGCCTATAAAAAGGGCATTAACTTGCCTTGTAGTCTAAGTTTTGGAAGCCTCACAAAAAGTTCACTGATTTTCTCTACAAGTTTCAGATCTAAAACTTGAGATCCAAACTCAAAAATCTTCAAAAAATCAAAACAAAAACAGCAGTAATTTCCAGAAAAAACCAAAAAAAATAATAATAGAAAACCTTCAAAAATCCAAAAAAAAAATAAAAAATCGTTCTCTTCAAATTTCTTAGTTAAATTCAGGCCGTTGAGGTTAAATTGTAGTTTTCATTTTCAGTTCTAGAAATCAGAAGCTTCAGAGTTGTTTCTATTTGGTTTTGGGTAATTTTGGAATCCAATTGAGCTAGTTTTGATAATCACTTGGGTGCTGCATCTCTGTGGTGTTATATTGGTCTGTTTGAAGCTATTTTGGATCAAAAACCATTCCTATTTAAGGCTTATTGCTGTTGAGACCTGCTGACTGCTCCTGTTACTGCCTATTACTACTGTTGATCCTCTTCTTCTCTGCTATTTCATATTCAAGGTACACTATCCTGAATCACATCGATATAAGCTTGTTCAAGTTGAAATGAAATGCTCGAAGGGTTTATTGTTCGACTGAGGACTGCCTGAATTTTAACTGTTGATATTTATATGTTTTCCTGTTATACAAATGGTAGTTACGTGTATAATTAAGACTGTTCCTTAAGGTGGATTATCTGTTAAATGGTTTATAACGCTGAACTATTGAATTGGACCCTTGGAATGATGTGAAGTGTAGTCAGTTCAGTATGATTGTTTAATTGAATTGTAGAATCAATTTGGAGGTTCACAAGAACTTAAGTGTCATCAACAGTAGTTAGATCTAAAATATATGCCCTGTTGAAAGGGTAATGACCTTGTAATAGGATTTCAATTCGTGAGCTGATCTAGTAGCATTCATCCTAGTTACTAATAACGTTTCTCATTAATCATGCTAGTATGTTTGCGTTTGAATAATATGGTTGAATTCGATAGTATGCGACCTTGAATTGGTTCATTAAAACCAGTAGTTCATGATAGATAAACCGATTTAGGAATTTGGAGCTCATGTCTGTTAGTTTAAATGAGGGTCCGCATTGTTGTTGTGGTGCGTCGTGTGCTGGAACTCGAGCCTGGGCTGGGGCATCACAACCGCCTAAGCCAGTTTTGCTTTCACTGGAACTGTTGGGCTGTATCAAGGCCCATGAGGCAGACTCGTGCCTTGTATGATGTTTAGTTATTAATTATTTCAGTATAACTCAATTCTTAACTAGTTTTGGTTTTTTTAGAGACGCATAATAAGTAGAAAATCGTAGTTACTTTAGGATTACCCTTTTTAAAATAAAATGAGACGAGCCTCGCCCAAGAAAATACAAAAATGCGGGGCCCTAAGGTTTTAAAAATATTTAGAAAATCAGGGAAGGGTCGTTTAGTAAATTTCACGACCCTCCCAAAAGACAATAATGTGTTAGACTCTTTTAGACGTGCTTTTAATAAAATTACATTCCTAAATATGGGTGCACATTTATGTGACCCAAATCCAAAATCTCAACAGAGTCGAAATGCGTTGACAACCACGGGTGCACTAGTGCAACGTGGTTAGAGATATATTTTCACGACGTTGCAATTCTTATTAAAATAAAAAATAAAAGCGGGTTACTAATAAAAGGCATATGAGTTATAACATGTTTTGAAATCAGATAAAAGCAAATACAACAGTTGAGCGACCGTGCTAGAACCACGGAATCCGGGAATGCCTAATACCTTCTCCCGAGTTAACAGAATTCCTTACTAGGATTTCTGGTTCGCAGACTGGTAACAGAGTCATAATTTCCTCGGTTCGGGATTCAACCGGTGACTTGGGACACCATTAATCTCCCAAGTGGCTACTCTGAATCTTTTAAATAAATCCCGTTCTGATTGTCCTTTAAGTGAAAAAACTCCTTTGCGCCCTCGCGGGTGTATTGTAAAAAGGAGGTGTGACAGCTCTGGCGACTTTGCTGGGGAAAAAGAACCCAGAAAATTTTGTTCAGGGTTCAGAATTCGAGCTTAGATAAATTGTTGTATTTGGTTATATGTGATTTTCCTACACGTTTCATGCTTATTGTGCTAAATGTTTACCGCTTTGATATTATCTGAACTGTATATAAACTGTGCCGAAACCCTTCTCTTCTCACCTCCGGGGATGTGCTCACTGCTTTAGACTCCCTATTCTGTTAGTGTCAATACCCTGAAATAAGAAAGAGGCCGGACAAGTTACTAAGCCAGACGATCCCGCGGGTCCCCGGTACATAGCCCCCTCCTCGACTCGAGTTGTCCGCTCGGGTACACAGTCTAGAACACATACCAAGGTTTTGAACTTAGAATAATTTGACGTCATGTCGGATCCCTAGTAGGAGCGCTTATTTGCATCACGTGCATATGACTTAGGGGACTCAACACAGGAGTTGGGTCCATCTAGGGCAGGTAACCGGAAATGAAAAGACCACCATGATACATTTTACGTGTTGCATTTATTTGTCTCGGGCCCACATACTGACCGGCTTTTGAACATCCGAAAATTTTGTGAAATTGAGAAAAAGAGAGAAATAACAGTGTAAATAATTAATAGTTTAAAATCGATGCCCAAATGTTGTCGAAACTCTGTCGAAATTTCGGAAAAAAAAATGAATGAAAAAAATGGAAATATTTTGTTTTTAATAGCAAAGGAAAATATAAAAAAAATAGTCTTTATTTTTGGAAATTGTTCGCAGAAAGAGGAAAAAAGGGAAAAAGAGTCTTTATTTTAGTTTGGAAAAAATATGTTATTTTATTGTTTGTTGAAAATGAAAAAGAAAAAAAAAGGTCGTTATTTTGTCTTATTTTCAAAAAATAGAAAATGAAAATAGTTTGTCTTGCCATGAAAAATGAAAATGAAAAAAAAGTACTGCTTTTGCAAGTAATTTTGTTATTTGCTTTTGAAATGCCAAAAAATAAAAATAAAAAGAATAAAAAGCGTCTTGTTTTAAAATAGTTTATTAATTTGCCCGAACTACGCTGGTTTGATTCTCACTACATGTGGGATACGTAGGCAACCCTCATCGGGTCCAACCACCCCTTTGCAAAAATAGCCAAAAATGTCAAAATTTTAATTTTCGTTATAAATAAGTCGGGTGATGCCATTCTTGTTTAAAATAAGCCGAATGTCCTTCAAAGGGATGCTGGAAGGCCGTTTTGCAAGAACAGCCACCCTGAGTGAATTTTAAATAATTTGCGGGCACAGCCTTAAAATCTCCCTTTCGGAAGTGTTGAAAGGCCGTATCTGTAAACCGAGTTTTCGTTTTCATAAAGAAATGAAAAAACTAAATTTTACAAAAAATAGCCATCTTGTCAAATAAACCACTACATGGCCAGTTTTGTTAAAAATAGTCTCAATTGACATTGAAACCTTCTCAGTCTTGCGGAAGCCTGTGGCGATGCTGAGTGATGCCCCACGGGTCCCAGGATGCGAAGCTTTGATGTATTTTGATCTAGTTTTAATCATCGAGTTTGTAGTTGGAGTCTGCTTCTGTAATTTCCTTTCAAAGGAAAACAAATTTGAAAATCCAAAAAAAAAAAATCTCTTTAATTTGCAAGAACTACGCTGGGTCTGATTCATGCGAGGTCATGATACGTAGGCATCCACGTAGGATTCGACCATAACCAAAAGAAAAGAAAAAAAAGGAAGGTAAAACCACAAAGAAGGCAAAAGAAAAAGAAAATAGAGGAAAACCAAGAAAAATAAGGGGAAAGAAAAATCAATATGCTAAATGCTCTAATGCTAACATAGTGGCTTCATTTTGTCATTCCAAAAGGGTGGTTGGTTTGTGGTTTTAAAAACGGTAATTCCTCGTTGCAACACAAGGACAAAAGACGATGGCAAACAACAATAGAATTGATGTGGTTAGTACCGGTACCCGACAGCAGGTGGATGAACGGGATGATGGGTTGGTCGAGGAGGTGCGGATGTTGAGACAACACATGGCAGATATGTATCAAGCCTGGATGACTGGGAAGGCACCACCCCCGCAACCACCGATTTTTCCAGATGTTGCCCTTACCCAAGTTACAAACACAGTGCCAAAAGATCCTCCATATTCCCCAGATACACCCGTTTATCACAATTTTCCCAACTACCCTAATAACTCCATCACTCATCCTCTAGTTACATCTCCCCAAAATTACTCATATGCCATATTCATTACACCAAACAATGAATACCCACTCAAAGCTCACAATATCCAATATCACCTCCCAGAGGGTGCCCGCAAGAACCTCAATTCATACAAGAAGAGCTTCCGAGATGAGCAGCTTCATGCTAGAAATGAAAGGGTTACGGGAAGAGAAGAGCGAGATGGGGTACCTAGGAAGTTGAAAAGCACAGAACAGTCCTTTATGGACAAGCAAAGAGTGGAAAGCCAGGACAGCATACCCGCAGGGTTCAAAGTACCAAGATTCAACTTGTATGATGGGCGTGGAGATCCGTTGGCCCACCTGAGGATCTATTGCAACGAAATGAGAATTATTAGGGAGAAAGATGACGTAATGATGACATATTTCAGTGAAAGCCTAACTGGAGCAGCCTTGGACCGGTATACCCATCAAGATAAGTGGCTTACATTGGGCGACATGGCTCAAGATTTTGTCCGATATTTTCAGTGTAAATCGAGTGTTACATCAGACCGCTCCTTGTTATCTAAAATGGAAAAGAGGCCAGAGGAAAGCTTTAAAGAGTTTGGGTACAGATGGAGGGAGCAAGCTACTCGAGTCAGTCCTCCGATTATGGAAGAATAAATGGTCAAGCTTTTTCTACAGGCCCAGGGACCCACCTACTACAGTCATTTGATCCCAAAATGGGGGAGCTAGTAGAAGAAGGAATCAAGTCAGGAAAAATCGTGAGTTGTTTGAAAGCCATTCAGAACGTACCAGCAAGCTTGGCTGGAAGAAAGAGGAACAGAAAAGATGATCCGATAGGTTTTCCTGATCGATACTTCCAGCCTCGACATCATCCCCGTGGTGATCCTTGTGCATTAGATGATCCTCCCCGGCGTTACTTCTCTCCACATAAATTCCAAAGTCGCCCATCACACTCCCAGTACCTAGCTCCTCAAAATGCCCATCTACCCCCGCGAGCTTACCAAAAACACCCCGGATCAGGTTTTCGACCCAATTAAGCATTTAAGAATGAGAGGTTACGGAAGAAGAAAACCCTCACTCCGTTGGGAGAATCATATGCTAGTCTGTTCCAAAGGTTAAGAACATTGGATATGTTAGAGCCGATTCAGATAAAAATGCAGAATTCTCTTCCAAAGAAGTTTGATCCTTCTCAAAGGTGCGCATACTGCTCAGGTGCCCTGGGACATGACATAGAGAAATGTTGGAAGTTGAAGAATGCAATTCATAAGCTTATTGATGCAGGCAACATTGTCATGGAAAGTCCAGATGCAGTAAACAGTGGACAAAGTCCATCTCCTCTGTGTAATGAGACGCATATGGTGGGAATAACTGATCGTAAGAATGAGCATGCAGAAGAAACCCAAAAGCAGTTTGCTGAGAGCAACTTGATGAAGACTTGAAAGTTCCAGTAATTTTGGTGTAAAATTCAGTGGCTAAGATGCCATGATTAGAAATTGGGAAGACGCTCCATTTCTTGGAGTTTTGGTGGTTTATCTTGTTGTCATTTCTGTTGTCCGGGTTATTTCAGGGTTGTAATCCAGACATTTTCTTGTGACTTAATCCCTTCTATCTTTTCATTTTTCTTTGTTTAGTCATAATAACTTGTTTAGTGTCGTCTTGGTTTCTAAGTCTAGTCAAGTTTGCTTGTTTTGTTGTTTAAACCCTTCCATCGTCAGTCTAATGCAATTCTCTGTTTCCCATTATTTCTAGTCATTGTATTTGGTTCCCTTCTCCTTTTACAATTCTTTTCATGCTGGTTCTAGTGACATGACATGCACGCATAATTCTCAGCCTGGTTTTAAAAAGTCAGCAATGAAACAATGTCGAAGATGTAAGGGCACTCGAAGGAAATAAGAACATATTCGAACACTTTGAAGCCCGAATCAAGTGAAATTTGGGACAGATAGAACGTAAAGAAATACTGTTGAAATGCATCATGCCACATCGGTTTAAAATCAAAATCAAGAGTGCCCCAAGTCTACAAGGACCATTCGTGGTAACGAGATTGTTGTCCAATGGTGCTAGGAAATTGACAAATAAAGAAGGCAAATATATGAGCCAATCAAAAGGTGTTTAATTGCGTAGTTTGTACTTGGTATGTTTTAAAGATTGGAAGGACGAAGGCATTTTATTTTGCTATCCAAACACTTTATCCTTTGTTACCCCTTTTAGCCTCGATTATTTTCTTGCATACCCCTCTTTCGGAATCAATAATAAGACTCGCAAGCTCGAATGGGGAAGTAGTGAGGAATCAAGAGAAAAAAAAAGTGAAAGGAAAGTGAAATAAAAGAAGAGAAAAAAAAAAAGAAAGAAAAAGAAAAGAAAAGAAAAGAAAAGCAAAAGAGAAAAGAAAAAGAAAGAAAAGAAAAAGAAGAAAAGAAAAGAAAAAGAAAGAAAAAAGAAAAGGAAAAGAAAAGAAAGAAAAAGAAAAGTGGAAGAAGGAAAGATCGCAACAACAAATGTAGTTGCCTGAACTACGTTTGACTTGATTCTGAAAGGGTACGTAGGCAGTCTCTCTGAGGTTCAGTCACAAAAAAAATAAAAGTCCAAAAATCCTCAAGAAGGGAACTGGGGCAGAAGTTGTGGTTGTAGCAAGAAATATGATTCCGAAAGTTGTAGTTTTGAACCCACGATGAATTATTTTGAGCCTTTATACCCTTCTTTATAGATCCCATCAAAAACCTACATTACGGTCCAAAGAAAGACCTTCCGATCAGTATTCAAGAGATGCCAAGTCAAGTGACTAAATTTGAGACATACCAGGGGAAACACTTATCAAGGAAATAAAGAATGAGAGAGTCTGGTTGATGAAGTCCTTCGTGGATACCTCAAGGCAATGAAAGCTGAGAGAAATAAAAACGAGAGAGTCTTATTGGTGAAAACCCTTCGTGGGCACCATAAGGTGACATTGAGTTGAGAGAAAATCAAAATGAGAGAGGCTTGATGGTGAAAACCCTTTGGGCACTACAAGTCGAATAAGGATTGTGAATCAAATCGGGCAAGTGGAGTATTGAAGACCAGTTTCACGACAAAAAGGTGCAACAAGAGCTGAATATCATATTTGCTAAACAAAAGTAGGCTGCAGGTGCATGTCAAGGTCACTAGAGTCGGTATCTACATCTGATGGTTTGCTACTCTGTAGGTTTCTTGTGAGGAATCGTCTCTTTCCATTTTCCTTCACTCTATTTTTCCCACTTTGTTTTACTTCCTCTTCTTGAGTCTGTCTGGTCATAACAAGTGAAAAATGAATTCAAAATTTGCCACCAAGCTTTCCAATTGCACAAAATAGGATCTGATTAAAACATCGAAATGTCATAAGGCAGGAAAGAACGGCAATCGCACTGAACTTGGTAACAATCAACATGCTTTGGGGATTCATTCGAAATAAAAGGGTACACAACTCAAGAAAAATGCAACAAAGATAGAGAGGGTGGGGAACATATTAGAAATATTGTCTATGTCAAGGGTAACAGAGAAAGTGGTTAACCAATAAACAAACAAAGTCCTTGATTGGGAGTTAGTTATCATGGCAAGTGAAAGAACAATGGGCCCCAAGGTCAGAGCTAGTGGATTCAGTCAAGAAAGAGCAACATACACTTTGAGTGGGTAGCAATTATTGTGCTTTGAGATTCATGTGAAAACAAGGGCTTGGTAAATGTCAGGTCATGAACAATGCAATAGATAAAGGGATGCGGGTTTGAAAAAAGAAGGGGTATTTCCTATGACAAGGACGGCAGAGGAAGTGGTTAGTCAGTAAACAGGCAAGATCTTCAAATGGAAATCAGTTATCATGGGAAGTGAAGGAGCAATCGCCCTCAAAGTTCAAGGCCACAAACCAACCACCACATTTTAAACTGACAAGATTTTTCTTTGATTGAAACAGGGGCGAAAATTTCGTTTGCTTCGGAGAAACCCTCCGTAGAGAAATGCAGGACCCAAACAGGTATGAATGGAAATTCTCAGGACCCTCCTGGAGAATGGGACTTAGTTTAAACTTCAAAACAATCATGAGTAGCATAATTTAGCATAAATGTACCCAAAAGGAATATAAGTTGGTATCAAAGTTTGCATGTTTAAGATAGGATTCAATTAGGATTTTTCAGGATCCTCCTGGATAATGGGACTTAGTTTTAAGGTCAGTCTGAATAACAAGATATAGTAGAAGTCGTCCCTTTAGTAGATATAATTTAGGTTAAAATTGCCTTTTAACTAGAAGTTGTCAGGACCCTCCTGGATAATGGGGAGTAGTTAAGACCTCTTTGATAACAATGTAGTGGAAGTAATACCTTTGAAAGATATAACTAAGGTTCATAATTGTTAGGAGTTATCAGGACCTCCCTGAATAATAGGACTTAGCTTTCAGATTCTTATAATAGTTGGTAAAATAATTCAGTTTCAAATTTTTATAATAGTTAGTAAAATAATTCAGTTTAACACTCATCCATGTGCCCAGCCACCAAACTGGGGCAGGAAAAATTTCTTTGTTTGTCTATTTTGTTGCAAGCAGGAGCACCTGGAGAACGAGGGAATACTTTTTAAAATCAGCAAGCAGGAGCCCACATGGAGAACAAGGGAATATTTTTCAAAATCAGCCATCAAGAGCCCACCTGGAGAACAAGGGAATCTATTTCAAAGCTTTAGCCATCAGGCACCCATCTGGAAAATAAGGGAAGTATAATTCAAATTTTAGCTTTCAATTTTTTAATATTTGATAACATGTTGTTCCCAGCCACCAAACTGGGGCAGAAAAATTTTCTTTGTTTGTCTATTTTTTTGCAAGCAGGAGTCCACCTGGAGAACAAGGGAATACTTTTCAAATGCAGCAAGCAGGAGCCCACCTGGAGAACAAGGGAATACTTTTCAAATGCAGCAATCAGGAGCCCACCTGGAGAACAAGGGAATACATTCCAAGCGTCGCAAGCAGGAGCCCACCTTGAGAACAAGGGAATATTTTTCAAAATCAGCAGTAAAAAGCCCACCGGGAGAACAAGGGAATTCATTCAAAGCTTCAGCAGTCAGGAGCCCACCTGGAACACAAGAGAAATAAAATTTAAATTTTAGTTTTCAATTTTTTTATTTGATAACATGTTGCACCCAGTTACCAAACTGGGGCAGAAAATTTTCTTTGTTTCTTCTGTTGCAGTCAGGAGCCCACCTGGAGAACAAGGGAATACTTTCCAAGCGTCGCAAGCAGTAGCTCACCTGGAGAATAAGGGAATACCTTTTTCAAGCATCATAAGTAGGAGCCCACCTGAAAAATGGACACATATTTCAAATTATGGTAGTCGAGCATCAACAAGATGAAGGGAAGAACATCATCAAGGCAACAACAAGAATTTCATTGGAGGAACACAAGATAAAAGTTCAAGGCAACACAAGAGCAAGCTTGAAGATCTTAGATAGGACTTTTATAATTCATAGTTCATAGTTCAGTCTAGATTCTTTTTATCTTGACACGGTGTAATAAGGAGGTCAGTGAGCAGTAACAGCAGCAACAACAGTAAAATCACAGCTCCTGGTAGTCCCAGCCACCAGAAATTCCCGAACTACACTGACCTGATTCCTGTTTAGCCCGGGATATGTAGGCAGCCTCTGAAGCAGGGTGCGGTCAGCTCTTTTCAAAAATGCTTCACACGGAATATGCGAATGGGCAAAAATCGTTCATTTCCGCTCACTTGTCTTTGCACACAAACACTTCGTGTTTTCATGCAAAGAGGGGCAGCTGTGAGCATGTGATTTTTGCCCTAAGCAAATTATTCCCAAAATTCCAAATAAAATAATTTCTTTATTATTTTATAATTTTTTGTGAATTTTATGTTAATTGGTTGCATTTTTATGTGTGCATTTTAATTCATATGAAAATACAAAAATATGCATTTGCATTTAGGATTTAATTTCACATTTTAGTATTAATTAGGTATTAATTTGTTTTAGAACAAAATTTAAAGAAAATCACAAAAAATAGTTTCTTTGCACTTTTAATTGTTAATTGTTGCATTTATCTTTAAATAGAATTTTAAATAATTTTACGAGTTAAATAGTTTAATTTTGAATTATATTATGTCTTTTTTTTAATTTTTATATTTTTATAAAATCAGGAAAAAATACAAAAAAAAATACAAAATGAAAAAAATGAGTACAAAAAGAAAACAAAATAAAAAATAAATAAATAAAGAAAGGATAAAGAATGCCGTGAATTGGGCCTTTTAATTCTGCTTTGCCCAAACAAAAAATACCCACCAGGCCAGTCCAAATGGTCACCACCCGACCCAATCCCTGTCTTCCAAAAAACGACCCCGTTTCATCATTGTTCAATCCTGGCCGTCTAGGTTAGTTCATCTGACGGTCAGGATTTAATCTAATGAGATATAATACTTTCCTAAACGCTACCCCCCCTCTCCGGTTCTCTCATCTCCCCCATTACCCAAACCATAGCTGCCTCAAAAAACCCTCCACCGTCTCCGCCTTGTGCCGCCGCCGGAAATCGCCTCATGGCGGTGGCCGACATCCAATGTCCTTCAAAATTACACCAAATATCCCTCATAAAATACTCTTTCCTATGCCCTACATATTATTCCTCGAATGTTGACACAGCCCCTTAAATATTCAAAATAGTGGCACCGCCTCCGCCACTCATGGCGGCGCCGCCGCCAAAACTCAACCAAACTCACACCCCATAACCCCTAGAATACCACATACCCCATACTCTTAGTTATTCCACAACAACCCTAACTGGATGACTTTAATTTCACATCTAGGGTTTTTAGCAAGGGTAAAATTGCCTTCATGCCTATCAGTGTCTAATGACCTTAAAAATGATATCATGTGTTTATTTGATATAGAATAAACATATAATATTATTTTTTGGGTCAACTTCAAGTTAAGGCATCAAATCCGAAAATCAGTAAGTTCTTCATTTTATCTTCTCTTTTTCCTTTTTCTGGTTTTATTATTTTTCCTAGCTGGTGGCTTCGTGATTAATTGACTTGGATTGTTGTTTGGTTAGGTTTAGTATTTCAGTTTATTTTCTCTCTGTTGTCGTATTTCAAATTCTAGTATCCGGTAGTGTGAACTCATTTTTTAGTCGATTAATATGTTTTCACACTGATTTTGGTTGTTAATTAGTTGTTAATTTTGATCTCATCATTGTTTTAGCTGCTAGTTTAATTGATTTGAATTTGCCTAAGTAATTCAAGGTATTAGCTTAATTGTTGCTTTTGAAACCATCCTAGTATATGTTATAGTTTCTAATTCTTTGTTATTTGTCCTAATAGATCTTATTTGGGATATTGCTTGATGTTTGATTTGCTAGTTTTGATCAGTTAGTTTAATTCAGTTTAAATTCAGTAGTTGCGTTGGTAGTCTCCTGTTTAAGGATCAGTTTAAGTCTTATTTTTGCTTAACTTTAGGTTCAATAAATTTCAAAATAAAATAAGGGTAACATAGTCATTCCACATAAAAAAATGCTATAAACTTCTAGAATAGGGCTTTGGTTTGCATCTCAGTAACTTTAGGGTATAACTTGAGAAAGAAGTCAAGACTTTAGGGACTAATTAGTAAAATCTGAAACAAAAAAGGGGAGAAAAGTGTGAACAGGGTCTAGAAGCTTCCTCCCCTAATTTTGCCTATAAAAAGGGCATTAACTTGCCCTGTAGTCTAAGTTTTGGAAGCCTCACAAAAAATTCACTGATTTTCTTTGCAAGTTTCAGATCTGAAACTTGAGATCAAAACTCAAAAATCTTAAAAAAATCAAAACAAAAACATTAGTAATTTCCAGAAAAAACCAAAACAAAAAATAGAAAACCTTCAAAAATCCAAAAAAAATAAATCGTTCTCTTCAAATTCCTTAGTTAAATTCAGGCTGTTGAGGTTAAATTGTAGTTTTCATTTTCAGTTCTAGAAATCAGAAGCTTCAGAGTTGTTTCTATTTGGTTTTGGGTAATTTTGGAATCCAATTGAGCTAGTTTTGATAATTACTTGGGTGTTGCATCTCTGTGGTGTTATATTGGTTTGTTTGAAGCTATTTTGGATCAAAAACCATTCCTACTTAAGCCTTATTACTGTTGAGACCTGCTGACTACTCCTGTTACTGCTTATTACTACTGTTGATCCTCTTTTTCTCTCCTATTTCATATTCCAGGTACACTATCCTGAATCACATCGATATAAGCTTGTTGAAGTTGAAATGAAATGCTCGAAGGGTTTATTGTTCAACTGAGGACTGCCTTAATTTTAATTGTTGATATTTATATGTTTTCCTGTTATACAAATAGTAGTTATGTGTATAATTAAGACTTTTCCTTAAGGTGGATTATCTGTTAAATGTTGTATAACGCTGAACTATTGAATTGGACCCTTGGAATGATGCGAAGTGTAGTCAGTTTAGTATGATTGTTTAATTGAATTGTAGAATCAATTTGGAGGTTCACATGAACTTGAGTGTCATCAATAGTAGTTAGATCTAAAATAAATGCCCTGTTGAAAGGGTAATGACCTTGTAATAGGATTTCAATTCGTGAGCTGATCTAGTAGCATTCATCCTAGTTACTAATAACGTTTCTCATTAATCATGCTAGTATGTTTGCGTTTGAATAATATGGTTGAATTCGATAGTATGCGAACTTGAATTGGTTCGTTAAAACCAGTAGTTCATGATAGATAAACCGATTTAGGAATTTGGAGCTCATGTCTGTTAGTTAAAATGAGAGTCCGCATTGTTGTTGTGGTGCGTCGTATGCTGGAACTTGAGCTTGGGCTGGGGCATCACAGCCGCCTAAGCCAGTTTTGCTTTCAGTGGAACTGTTGGGCTGTATCAAGGCCCATGAGGCAGACTCGTGCCTTGTATGATGTTTAGTTATTAATTATTTTAGTATAACTCAATTATTAACTAGTTTTGGTTTTTTTAGAGACGCATAATAAGTAGAAAATCGTAGTTACTTTAGGATTATCCTTTTAAAAATAAAATGAGACGATCCTCGCCCAAGAAAATACAAAAATGCGGGGCCCTCAATAAAAGTTTTAAAAATATTTAGAAAATCAGGGAAGGGTCGTTTAGTGAATTTCACGACCCTCCCAAAAGACAATAACGCGTTAGACTCTTTTAGACGCGCTTTTAATAAAATTACATTCCTAAATATGGGTGCATATTTATGTGACCCAAATCCAAAATCTCAACGTAGTCGAAATGCGTTGACAACCACGGGTGCACTGGTGCAACGTGGTTAGAGATATATTTTCACGACATTGCAATTCTTATTAAAATAAAGAATAAAAGCGGGTTACTAATAAAAGGCATATGAGTTATAACATGTTTTGAAATCAGATAAAAGCAAATACAACAGTTGAGCGACCGTGCTAGAACTCCTTCTCCCGAGATAACAGAATTCCTTACTCGGATTTCTGGTTCGCAGACTGGTAATAGAGTCATAATTTCCTCGGTTTGGGATTCAACTGGTGACTTGGGACACCATTAATCTCCCAAGTGGCAACTCTGAATCTTTTAAATACATCCCGTTTTGATTGTCCTTTAAGTGGAAAAACTCCTTTGCGCCCTCGCGGGTGTATTGTAAAAAGGAGGTGTGACAATGCTGACCGGTTTTTGATACCAAGACTGCTCCTATGCCAACTCATTTGAAGTTTTCTCCTTTATCAAAGAATATTCTCCAACCATCATTGGATTCTACAATGTCTTCTCCTATGAATGATACCTCTTCATTAAGAAAATACATCTTCGTGGGTTCGTATTCTCCATCCACGGGGTTTTCGGCAAGGTGGTCTTCCAGTGCATGTCCCTCAACCGCTTTCTGAGTTACATAAACAATGTCGAACTCACTCAACAGGATTTGCCATTTGGCTAGCTTGCTAGTGGACACGGGCTTCTAAAAGATGTACATCAAAGAATCCATCCTTGATATGAGGTACATGGTATAGGCACAGAAGTAATGTCTCAGCTTCTGAGCTACCCAAGTCAAAGCACAGCAGGTGCATTCCAAGAGAGAATAACGGGCCTCGTACGGGGTGAACATCCTACTGAGATAATAAATGGCTTGTTCCTTCCTCTCCGTTTCTTCATATTTCCCCAAAAAGCAGCCAAAAGCTCCATCTAATACTCCAAGGTAGAGTAATAAGGGTCTACCTGGTTCGAGCGGAACTAAGACTGGTAATGTTGACAGGTACTCCTTGATTATATCAAAGGCCCTTTGGTAGTCATTTTTCCATTTGGTAGCGGCTTCCTTCTTTAGAATTTTAAAGAATGGTTCACAGATAACTGTAGATTGCGCTATGATCGGCTGATGTAGTTCAGCCTTCCTAGGAAACTCATCACATCCTTCTGGTTCTTTGGCAGTGGTAATTCTTGAATGGCTTTGACCTTTGATGGATCCAGTTCTATTCCTCGGTGGCTCACAATAAACTCAAGCAACTTTCCGGTAGGAATCCCAAATGCACACTTTACGGGGTTTAGTTTCAGGTTGTACCTCCATAGTCTGTTGAAAAACTTTCTCAGATCTTTTATATGGTCAGTGGCCTTCTTGGATTTAATGCTAACATCATCCACATATACATGTATCTCTTTGTGTATCATATCATGGAAAATGGTTATCATGGCCCTCATGTAGGTGGCCTCTACATTCTTCAGGCCAAATAGTATCATCTTGTAACAATACACTTCCCATGGCATAATGAAAGTCATTTTCTAAGCATCTTCCTCATCCATCAAGATCTGATGGTAACCAAAAAAGCAATCCACGAATGACTGTAGCTGATGCTTGGCACAATTGTCAATTAGAATGTTTATATTCGGCAAAGGGAAGTCATCTTTTGGACTGGCCTGGTTGAGATCCTTGTAGTCGACACAAACTCTGACCTTCCTATCCTTCTTTAGTACTGGCACAATGTTGGCTAACCATGTTGGGTACTCAACCACCCTGAGAACCTTGGCTTTGATCTGTTTAGTGACTTCTTCCTTGATTTTTAGACTCATATCAGGTTTGAGCTTTCTGAGTTTTTGTTTTACCAGTGGACACATTAGATCGGTCGGTAGTTTGTGAGCCACAATACGTACTCAGACCGGTCATGTCATCATACGACCAGGCGGATATGTCCTCATACTCCTTTAGAAACTATGTGTATTCTTTCTTTTCTAATGGCGACAAGTGAATGCTGATTCGTATTTCTTTGACTTTTTTTGCGTCTCCCAAGTTAAAATTTTGGCTTCGTCCAGGTTGGACATAGGTTTGTTCTAGAAGTTCTCAACTTCTTTGACAATCTCATCAGTTATGTCATCTTCTTCCGAATCAAAGCCCGTTTGCTGCGTTGTCTCATTGCATGTTGCAGTCATTGGATCATCAAGATAAGTAATAGTAATGCTGTATTGGTAAAGTAAGGAGAAAAATGATAGAAATAAATATTAATTCATTGGAAAAATCAAACATGCTTTGATAAATTGAATAATTGTTTTGAATATTGAAGATCTTATTGTGGAAATTAAAAAATGCAAAAAGAAAATCATTCAGTAAATAAAATAGTGAATTGTGCTTGTTTTAGCGTTGCTACCCCGAGGCTCGTCAGGCTTTGGTTGTCCTGATGGTCCGATTCTTGTGATGTGCCCTCTTCTTAAGATGATCATGCCATAGTGCACGAACTAACCTTTGGGGAGGGGAATAACAAAACAAAAAATAAAACAAAAGGTAATCAAGTTAGTGAGGATTATAAAAAGTATTGATCTATTTAAACACATAGTGCAGGAATGTAAAGTGTGTCCTAATTTGGGACCCTCGTTGTGCCCGAGGTAGGCCTAGCGACAAATTGATTTGTAGAACTTGGAATGCTAAATGCCTCATTTCATTGATAAAAATAGACGAATCCCAAAATGACACTAAATAAGCAAGAAATAAAATCACTAATGGCCATTGGCCTTATTACATTCATAAAGCGAAAAAAGTAAATTCCTATCTACTTGGTCCCAGAAGAACCTTCCTCAGGTTGAATGCTCTAGTTGACTAAATCCTCCAGTTCATGTAGGTTCACCAGTAAAAATGCCTTCGCCGGGTGTTTCCCTTCGTTTCCCTCAGCGTTCTGGCAGTCGATGACTCTCTTCCTCACTTTTCCTTCTAATTCCAGCAGACTGTATTCCAGATATTCCAACTTTCCATTAGCTTTGGCGACCCTCTCTTTCCACTCATTGATTTGGTCATTTGATGGAAGACTTCTCCACCAATCTAGCAAAAGTGGGGGCATGCTAATCATATCAAAACTGGGGACCTCGTGCCTTATTTTCTACAAAACAAAAGGTTAGACCTACCCCCACCAGACTCGACTATTTAACATCAACAATTATCATGAAGCATTTAGTTCTCCAAATAAATGCACAGAACGTGATGATGTCCGTTTGGGTTTAGGGAAATCCAGTGGAATTTGGACAGGGCTATCTTAAAGGATTATTAGGTTAGACCATGATGCATGCACAAATTGAACAGAGTAAGGTTTCTATGGGGTTTTAAACGGGTACCCTTGAGCGGAAAACTCAAGGGGGAAGGCTCGGAGCTGTCGACTACACTGCTGATTGACTAGTTCTACCATAAATATGCCTTTCCGAATTTAGGGGGTAATGATATAGAGAGAGTGCAACCAATCATTATAAGTGTTACTATAGTATTTGTTTTTGCACGAGTGGAGTATGATGTTGAGCATGATTATGCAATAATTAAAAGCATGTTGACATTTATTTGCACATTAAGAAAGCGATAAATACAACAGTTTCATTATTTAAAACAATAAATGAAAGAAAACAAGGAAGATATGTCACTTTTGCTTCTAAAGAAGAAATTAAATGCTTAAAGGAATTAAACAAATAATGGCATATAGGGAGAGGTACAAATTCACAAGAACAATCTGAAATGGTAAAAGCCTAAAAATCCCCAACAGAGTCGCCATGCTGTCGTGCCCCCTTTTTTCCTTCGTGGAAATCAGGTTTATGAAATTTGGTTGAGACAACTCTTTCCTCTGGGGAAAAGGGTTTTGCAATTTTGAAGAGTCACCACCAAACTATTTTAAGGTTCGTTATGGCACCTATGGGGTTAAACTACAACTATGTTGGATAACCAAATATAGGGTAAGGGATTGAAATTATCCCAAGGAGAAGGTGTTAGGAACCCCTCAGGATCCACTAGTGTGGTTCCCGGCTAGATAGTTATTTGTGAATTTGTACAATTAGCAAGTAAACAAACAAGGCTCAAATAACAGGGGATTTTAAATACACAGGGGTTGGGAAATGATAAAATAAAACAGAGTTTTGAAAGAGTTATAACTAAACATGCTAACGAATATAAAGGGGTCCTATATTTATTTGTAATATGGATGACATCAATACAATACCTGGTAATCACTCCTCGAAAGAGAGGCTACAAGTGGTATTAGCACACCGGTCATCATATCCATATCTACCCTTCCCGCCCCATAAAGGAATTAAAGCACGGATTGGTCTCGACCTCAATTGCATGCTATTACCCGTCCCATTTCTATCAGACCAGGAGGAATTTAGGATTACTATTCTTATAAAAGGGAGGATTTTAGGCTGACTCTTGGGTTTTAAAGGTAAAATACTAAGGCAACATTCAAAACACATAGGACTGAATATTAGGGAAAACATGTAAACAACTAAGAGGCTCATATATACCTCCTCAAGTAAAGCACGTAAATAGCATGACTTAAAACACATTTAGGGTCAGAATTTAAATCTCTAAGATAGGGGAGTTTTAGTTGTTGAAGCAGAAAAATTTATTATATAATTCAGATAAGATGTCCAAATCAGGCCTACCTGTTAGTTGTAGCAGTTGTTAATTAAACAAAGGCGGATTTAGTTTTATCGTTATTACATAAGGCTTGCCTAATTGTGTATTGGTGATACCCTAGGAGCATGATATCTATTACTAATTCAAAATGGCAAAGCAGTAACAGTTTTAAGCGAGCAATTTGGATCATATAGGCATGTTTTCTATACCGCATTAATAAAAATAGTAAGTTGTTTAAATTGATTCAGGACAGTGCGAGTCAAACCGATTTTAACTAAATCGGTTTCAGATCTTAATCTCAATTGTTGTTGATTTTAATACCTACGGACATGGTATCAGTATTGAAGGTTGATTTGGTCCTATAGGCACGATATCTAATGAAGCGGAGTAGGCAGGATTTATTTGATCACGGCAAAATTCTTATAGGCATGATTTCTATAAAATATTGATATTAACCTTATGTGCATGATATCTAATTTCGAAATTGATTTTAACCTTGTAAATATGATGTCTGATTAACGCCATTAGACACTATAGGCAGGATATCTAAGTGTGGAATTAAAGCATGCAGAAATTTAAAACAACAGACTCTATAGGCAGGATATCTAAGTGTGAAATTAAAACATGCAAAATTTTTATTAAACAGGTCTTATAGGCATGTCATCTACATGTGGAATTAAAGCATGCAAAATTTGAAGACAAACCCTATAGGCTTGTTATCTACCCTTAAAACATGCATAATTACCCATCCCTTTTTACTAGCCAACCCCAATATTCATTACAAATTATTACTGACCAAATATTGAATTACATCAGAAAAGTGTAAAGCAAGAAGTTACAACTATAGGAAGCCTAATTCTGACGTTCTCTCTTAGTTATGGAACAAAATACCTCAAATTCCACTTATTTCAAAGCAGTCCTAGGTGTGTCAAAGTTTCCTGAGGGTCTCAAGGGACCTCGGGTAGTGTTTACACCTAGGTTTGCATAAGCAGATAGAGATAAGTGCAGTGTGGAAGGGCCATCCCTTATGTGTCCAAATTCAGAGGGAGCTCAAGCGTCCCAAGGCAAGGCTCACACAAGAGGGGGCAGAATTTAGGCTCTAAGAGTATAGTGAAAGTGCAAAACATAGACATTTATTTAAAACAGGACCGGGAAATGGTAAGTGATAAGGGTGATTTGAAAACTGTAGTAGTAAAACATAACTACACAGAATCAGTAGTTACACAAAAGGGGTCAGGGGTTCTGTGAATACATTGCATGAAGCATATGACCCTAGGAGAGGTCAGGTTTATGTATGCACAACAATAGATGATGCTGGCATGCTCACAAACCAGCCAGATAGTACAAGCACAAATAGGGGATGTGGGGTTTAGGATTTACACACAATAGGAGAGCATTAACTTAAAAAGGGAAAGTGACACATTGCCACATGCTAAAAATGTAACTTGATTGCAGAAACATAAGCAGAAGTGGACAAGTGTGAAGTTGTTGAAACAATTACAGAAAACATGTTGTTGTTGATGCTTGAAAATTAACTAGGACATACCACTATTAAGCAAAGTGCAGAAAGAAAAAGTAAGCAAATTCCCACAGCCTAGCCTTGGCTTTCAACCAGCTAGACAAAGAAGTAATGCAAGTAGTAACAGAGAAAAGAGAGAGAGAGTTTTCAGTAAAGTCTGTGTTCTGAACTCAGATCCTTTCTCCTTTTGTTGAAGAAAAGAGGGAGGTATTTATAGTTTTGAAAACAAGTGGTAAGTAAGGTAATAAGTAAAGTCTTAACACAAGTATGGAAACAATCACAGATCAGAATCAATTAACACGAGTGATTCCCTTTAATTAAGGAATCAATGTTTAACGAGCAGCAGTAGGTTTTAATCACAAGATCAATGATTCTGCACTTCTGTATATAAATAATGTGACTAGAAGCATCAGACATGCGAGGCCAAATACATTGGCAAAAGAGATAATCACAAACATGCAGTAGTGGCAGAAATAAGCTAGGATTCACACATTCGAGGCACAGTAGTCAAGTAGGTCAAGTAACATTGAATCAATAGTGAAGAAAAACATAGTATAAAGTAAAAGAAATCAGAAACATGTAAAGGTTTCACAGTAGCATATGAGGAAACCTTTTGAGAAGTTATGGTTTAAACAAAAGTCGAGTTAAAAAGATAGTAAAACTCATAAACAGATGAGTCACATAAAGAAAAGAGAGTCTGAAATAAGGAACCTTTAGTTGAGTCCAGTATTCTTTCAAACAAACAGTCTTAGACCAAAAGACCTAGTGTTTTCCAGAATAATTGAGTTTAAAAGATGGTAAAACTCAAAATCAAATTAGTCCAACAAGAACGAAGAACTTAATCAAGAAGATACATATTTAAACAAATAATTTTTAGAACTTGGATGACACTAAAAGAACTAGAGTTTTTAACATGCTGAAAGAGATAGAAGAAAACATGAGCAAATAGAAAAATCATCGAATAACATTAAGATTAGAGAAGAAAACATAAAGGAAAACCCTAATCGTTGGAAAAACGAAGAGTCATTTTGAAAGAAAAGTTGAATAACCTTCGAGAAAATACTTAACAAGTTCATAGTAAGCACAGTTCTAAGATACATCTGAAAGAAATTGAAAAGTCTTAGAGATTAGGGTTTCAGAAGCCCCAAAAGAAATGATAAAGATCTTGAAAGTTAACGATCTAACTAGAAAAGGTCAAGAACCTACCTTGAAAGGCTATGAATGGACGGGGAAAGGTCGTGGATGGTCGGAGAAAGGCCACGAACAACAGTCGAGCAAGGACTGGACCAGATTCCTTCAAGGTCTGGTCATAAAACCATATGAGCCATGAAAGGCTGGTACAAGTCTTAAATGACCATGAAAGACCATGTATTAGGTAGGTATTAGGGTGGATTAGGGGGCGGCGACTAGGCTTCATGAGAGTTTCAGAGAGAGTTGAGAGAGAAAATGGATTTAAGGGTGGCGGTAGGTGAGAAATGAATTACGTTTAGGGGTCTTTTGGGTTTAATTATGGAAGGGCAAATAGTGGCCTTTGATTTGAATGATCAACGGTATGGATTAAAGAGGGTAGGTAGGGATTTGGGTTTGGGTCGGTTTAATTTGAAATTGGGTTGGGGTTCAATTGGGATGGGCCGGGGAAATTAGGTTTAATTGGGGCAGGATTTAGGCTATAATTGAAGGATAATTTGGCTATTATTTAAAAATCCAATTTTCGTTTTTATAAATTATAAAAATAGTAAATTAATTTTTGAAAATAAATTGAAAGCACTAAGATAATTTACAACATATAATTAACAATTTAAAAATACATGACTTAATTGTATGGATATAAAATATAATTAAATCTTAAAGGGGCTAATATTGCAATTATATAAAATTGATCTTAAAATTACTAAATAAAATTTTTAAAAATATATAAAAATTACCTTAGCCATATCTTAGCTTAAATATAAAATTCCAAGAAATGAATTGCCCAAATAATAATTTCGAAAATAATTATTGGTTTTTTTAATGAATAAAAGATGGAAATAAATTGATTTGAAAACCTTTAAAAATTATGAAAATAATAATAAAACCCTTAAATATGCTTTCATATATATATATATATATATATATATATATATATATATATATATATATATATATATATATATGCCATTTTGAAGTCATTTTACATATAAGAAATGTATAAAAAAAATTGGGTATCAACAATTATCCTTCCCGTCCGCTAAAATTTTAAAACTGTTTTGACTGGTGACAGTCATTTGAGCATTTTGTCGACCTGCTGAGATAGTCAAAATTTGCTGGATTTTTTTTTTGTGCCTGGTGATGTATTCTGCCTCACCACTACCTAGCCTTCTTCCTTTGCATCTTGGGCAGCTACTTTTTCCAAGTGTGATGTAATGGACTTGCCTGAAGCATCAAAAACATGTCCAGGTTGGGCTTGTGCAAGCACCTATCCATCTCTCTTTTCCACACATGTCTATTGCACGGCAATAGTTGTAGGAGCTATTGGTTTTCCAGCTATATCAACTAGTGCAGCAGGATATTTAGCAGCTCCAATATAAGTTATTAGAGTTGCTGCCTTTCGCTCAATCACACCAGTTGCATTCACAACATTAGTAGCATACAAACTTGGATTCCCAACCTATAAAAAAAACCATCCACTTCAGTAGCTGCAGGGATACCAATAGGAAGATTTTTCTATTAATCCTTCCTTACTTGCACAGTTTCTCGAGCATCAATACTACTCATAATTACTTGATTCACCAGTGCTACCCCATGTTTATTTCCAGTAGTAGCTCGATCCAAAACAGCACCATCACCAGTAAAACAAGCTGAAACATTCTATAGGATCCACTAGCTACAGAGGTCAATTTAAGACCCTCACTACAAGTGATAATGTTGTTCGTAGTGAACGGACAATAAAACATCAAGTATGTCTCTCTAGTATTTCTATAAAACTAAAACACCACAGTTAACATCACAGAGGATATCATAAGAAGAAACCCGTCAATAATACGTAAATAAACACCAGTACCATGCGCCTTTTTTTTCCTTTTGAAGTTGGAATTGCATCATCGTAAAATAATGAAAACAACATACGACGTAATGTGTTGTGAATTCTCATTTCTATTCTTCTTTTTAACTGAATTTAATTTAATGCCAAACTTTTAGTAATATAATATCTTATATCAGGTACTCTAGGGAAAGGACGAGGGTGAGAACTTAGATCTATGTGCTCCTTTGCAGAGTATGAAAATGAGGAACGATCCTTTCATCAGAATGCTCATTATGCAATTCAAAGTATGTCAAGGCCTTCTAAGAGTACAAGATTAGAATCTTCCGTGTTTGCCGCTCAAGGATTGCGAACAAATAATATTAACTCTTTGGTTCATGAGAAAGAGAATATGCAAACTGATATTCCATTTTCTCCTTCTATTGATCAAGTTAGGCAGTCCACCCAAATAGTTGAAACAAGTATGGTTTCTTAGATCTATTTGATCATATGTTTATCATTTTTGCAATAGTTTCTCATCTTTATAAATTAAGAAAATGTAGGTTCATGTACTACTGGAAAGGTAAAAAGGGTTTGAGGAAGTTACAAGTGCAAAGAAGTTGCATCACTTGAGGTTGGAGAGAAGCTAAAAGGAACAATTTACAATAACTAATGGTTGGAAAGAATAGTAATCTATTTTTGAGGCACTTGGAAAAAATAGTTTGTCATTGTATTAAGGAGGAAAAGTTGAATCATATGTGGGCGGTTGTGATGGTAACTGAATAGATTATTTCAGTTTCTTCTTTGATTCCTCTTTTCTTACCGTTCTTGTCACTTAATTATTGAGTTATTATCACGTGTTTAACAATAAAAACATAAAACTGTGAGTTCTACGTTTGAAATTGACAAAATTAAAATAAAGCTAAGTTTTTTTTAATTTTTATAACTTGGCCAGATCATTTGAAGACTCATTGTAGAACTATATTTTCCTCTATCACATGAAGTTTTTGCAATGATTGGATATCAACCAATATTTTGCTCATGATATATTTTAGGATAAATTTGAGAGTGATGACATGGATATTCATCGCAATTATATTTTGGAATGGATAAAAGATTTATAGAAAAAATATAGAGGACAATTGCATGCAAATTATGTGAAGGGTAAACCAATAAAAGGCCCTCTTAAGAATGCGCCCAAGGGGGTAGATAAGAAACAATGAGAGTGATTGGTAAAGGATATTTTTCTACTGAAAGTTTTAGGTTTGACATAATACCTAGTTGTGTAATTATATTTATACTATATCTTTCAACTAATAATTTATTTATAGCATTTGAATTTATTATTGTTGCTCATATATAGGCGAGAAGTAATAGGAATGCAGCAAATAGAACTAAGTTGAAGATGCTTCATCATATTGGTAGCAAGCCAATTAGAGAGATTATTTATCAAAAGGTGTGATAATCAAATCTATTTTTTTATAATTTTGATGAGATGTTATTTGACATATTTACTTTTATATAAAGAGCGAAAAGGATGGCAAACCACCAGATTTGGCAACGATTTTCTTCGAGACTCGCAAGAAGAATAATACACTTGTTGATCCAGAAACAATCGAGAAATATGTGCGTTTGGTTAATTAAAAAATCTTCTTTACTTTTAGTTATTATGAGATCTGACAAAAATTTCTCTATGTACTTTTCAGGCTCAAATCCAGGAACTGGTGCAGTCCGAAGCGTCACTTCGTAGCATAGAGATTGTAGAAAAATGCTTTGGACCTCTGTTACACCCCATATTTTCATACGTAAGAGTACGTCATAAGAAATTAATGTAAGCTCAGAAATAAAATCATCTTTGAAATGTCTACAATTTTTTTTATCATGTTAACGTGCATGTTACAAATATTTAAGATCAGTGATACCAATTAGCAAGAGGATTTGAAGGCTTAGAAGCTAAACAACTTGAAGAAAATAAGTTTCGTCGAAAGTCAACAAGTCGACAAGTTGGGGGAATGATTTTTAATGGAGAAGGACTAGGTTTCGTGGTTCTACTCAGTCCAAGGTAAGTTTATGCTTCTCATTCCGTTATCTATTCTTGTACGAGTTGTAATTCGACCGTAAAAACTAGAACTTGCGAGTTTCGAATGAGTAGAATATTTTTTTTGTTGCATCACTGTTGGCTAGTTTTGAACTTATTTTTTAAGTTAAATTGATGGATGGTTTATAGTATAAGAGTCTTAATTATGTACTATTGTTTGTGCTGCTCAATTTGAAAGAAAAGACAAGTCGAAAAATATTTTATTAAACCGAAAAATCAGTTTTGAGTTGTTGAACTTGTGGGACTATTTTGTGGGATGTTGCACGTTGCTTTTGGGTTGTCTATTTTGCTAATCTTTTTATAGATTTAGGGAGGAGAAAGAGTTTGGAGAAATACCACATAATGGCAGGTGTTTGGCTGGTCATTCGTCGTTACTTTTTTTTAGGTTATTGGAAACTACTTTTGTTGTCGTTTTATATATGAGTTGATTAGGGCGTATGGGCTGTTTTGTGATATATTGTGATGGAGATAAGGTTGGAACATGATGCAAACATGTTGTTATTGTTGCGTTCTTGCTGTTGTTGGTATATGGTATTTGAGGATGACCTTGTTAGATGCTGCCAAAGTTCACTTAAACAAGATACTAGTTTATGCTGCGGACTTAGCCTTTACTCTACACTTATTTTGAATCTCCTTATTCTATGGTAGAATTTCTTGGAAGGCATTAAGGACTCAATGGAGTTAAGGTATGTTATGGCACTTCTTTCTTTCTTTTGGCATGATTTAAAATGAAACAAACATAAACGATATGCTATTCCATAACGGATCTACTCCTAGAAACTAAGATTGTCCATGTTGTTCTTTCCGTACAAAGTTATTCTAAGAAAGTATTTATTAATATTGAGGGTATGGATGTCTACAATGTTAATCTAAGGTGCAATGACCTTAAGTCACTCTAAAAGTGTTAGAACGTGATTCTATAAGTCGAGCATGCATTATACATATGTATCTATTTTACTCTACCGAGTGGCAATATAGTCGGTTGCATACTACACCTATTGTTCAACCACTGATCAGTTGGGTTTACCAAGCTCCACGTGGCCCGGGTATGTTTTTACCGAGTCCTCTTTGAGGCTAGGTACGATATAATGATGATAATGCCTGTAGAGGCGAATGTTTTTAAACATTTATTTGTATATATATATACATATTATGCATTTCATATCAATAGCCCAGAGTCACTCAGATGTTACATGTTGTATCTCCTCTATCACTCTTTACATTACTGTTCCTGTTTATGCTTTCCTGCCTTACATACTAGGTACTTTATTCGTAATGACATTCCTTTTCCCTGGGGACATTGCATTTCATGCCCGAAGGTCCCGATTGATAGGTTGACAGTCCTCTAAGTAAGCTATCAGCTCAGTGGAGGTATTGGTGCACTCCACTTGCTCCGGAGTTGCCTATTTGGTCAGTATGCTTTGGATATGTATTGACTGGTATGGCGGGGCTTTGTCCCGACCTTTATGTTGTGTATGTAATCTTAGAGGCTTATAGAAAAATGTCATGTATATAAAAATTGTATGTCCTTGTTGGCCCATGTTTAGTGTATGCGTGACAATTTGGTCTTATAGCGTATTTCACATGTATAAGATACTATGTCTAGTGTTAACTTATGTTTTATTATGTTTATCTCATGATGGCCCTTTTGGCTCATTTACCCATGATATTACGATAAGAAAAATATGTTATGTTGGTACTCGGGTGAGTAAGGTATCGGGTGCCCGTCGTGGCGCTTTTGTTTGGGTCGTAAGAAAAGTGGTATCAGAGCAGTTTGGTCCTAGGGAGTCTACAAGACGTGTCTAGTAGAGTCTTGTTTATGGGTGTGTTGTGCACCACACTTATAAGCAGGAGGCTACAAGGCATTTAGGTCTGTCACTCTTTCTTCTTACTCTAGATCGTGTGGTAGAGGTCAATTTTAAGAATTCAAACTCCTAAACTCTATTTTGTTCGTAATACAATGATACCTACATCAAGAAAGGCAGTTGGTAAGAGATCGAATCTGGTTGTAGAAGAGTTGATCAGAGGAACTCGATTTTGCATAATGCTTATTATGAGTAAATGTAAGGTCTTTAGTAGATTATATGTGTACTTAGATGCGTAAGTTTATTGATTAGGGTCTGTTAGCTGTTTTGCGGTATATTGTAATGGAAATAAGGTTGGAACATGATGCATACATGTTGTTATTGTTGCATTCTTGCTGTTGTTGGTATATGGTATTGGAGGATGGCCTTGTTGTAGGAGAGATGTTGCCAAAATTCACGTAAACAAGCTACTAGTTTAAGTTGCGGTTTTAGCATTTACTCAAGACTTGTTTTGAATCTCCTTATGCTATGGTAGATTAAATAGAGTTGTTTGAATAATTGCTTGGAAGGCATTAAGGACTCAATGAAGTTAAGGTATGTTAGGCACTTCTTTATTTCTTTTGGCATGATCTAGAATGAAATGAACATAAACGATATGCTATTCCATAACGGATCTGCTCCTAGAAACGAAGATTGTCCATGTAGTTCTTTTCATACAGAGTTATTCTAAGAAACTATGTAGATCCTTGAGTCCTAGTGTAGTTCATATATAGGGTATGGATGTTTATAATGTTAATCTAAGGTGTAACGACCTTAAGTCACTCTGAAAGGGTTAGAACATGATTCCATGAGTCGGGCATGCATTATATATATGTATGTATGTGTGTGTATATATATATATATATATATATATTTCTCTACTAAGCCGCGCTATAGTCGTCCAGATACGACACTTATTGTGCAACCACTGATGAGTTGGGTTTACCGAGCTCCACGTTGTCGGGTACGATTCTATCGAGCCTTACGATGGCCGGGTATGTTTTTAGTGAGTCCTCTTTGAGGCCGGGTACGATATGATGATGATGATGCCCATAGAGGCGAATGTTTTTATAAGTTTATGTATATATATGTATTATACATTTCATTGCAGTATCCCCAGAGGCACTCAGATGTTACAGGTTATATATCCTCTATCTCTCTTTACATTACTTTTCTTGTTTATGCTTTCTTGCCTTACATACTTGGTACTTTAGTCGTACCGACATCCTTTTTGCTTGGGGATACTGTGTTTTATGCCCGCAGGTCCCGATTGATAGGCTGACAGTCCTCCAAGTGGGCTATCAGCTCAGTGGATGTATTAGTGCACTCCACTTGCTCCGGAGTTGCCTATTTGGTCAGTATGCTTTAGATATGTATTGACTGGTATGACGGGGCCCTTCCCGACCTTTATATTATGAATGTACTCTTAGAGGCTTGTAGATATATGTCATGTATATGAAAATTGTATGGCCTTGTCGGCTCATGTTCAGTGTATGCGTGATTAATTTGGTCTTATAGGCACGTATTTAACATGTATAAGTTCTTATGTCTAGTGTTAAGTTATGTTTTATTTTGTTTATCTCATGATGGCCCTTTTGGCTCATTTACTGATGATAGTACGATAAGAAAGGTATGTTATGTTGGTACTTGATAGTAAAGTACCAGGTGCCTATCGTGGCCCTTTAGTTTGGGTCGTGAAAACCTCAAAGTTGTAGTCATTTATTTGCCTTTCAGGGTGGAGTAAAGGTGAAAGATTTGAAAGGTGGGACTTCCTCAAAAGCTGAATTATTGGCTAAGCTACGCGCAATTGAAAATGAAAACCAGTCTTTGAAGGATCGTCTGTCTAACTTCAAAAATTATATGAAGGAAGTATGGCAATTAAAAGAATTATTATTAGTGGAACAAACTAGTTTCCAGCCTCCAGTTCCAGAGAATGACTATTCGGATCCTTGACGTACCAAGTGAGAAACAACATACCTGAAACATCAACTTATTTTATTGTTCAACTCATGCGTGTTTGTGCTCCTCAGCAATTTTAAGAGTCTAGTTATGTTAGAACCAGAGAACTTTAAGAATCCAAACTTTTCCAAGTGTAGTGTATCAAGAGAGAGAGAGAGAGAGGGAAAAGTTTTGCTTATAGAAACATCTTTTGCTTCTCAAGAAGTAGCTAGATAATTGGTTCATTTGAATGGGAGTATTTTTCCAACATTATTCGAATAATTTGACAGATTTAATGTAGTTCCAGTCGTTAATAATTCTTTTCCATATTTATTCCCCTATAAATAAATGTTTCCATTGAGACTTTTACTATTTGACCAAAAAAATGATAAAATCACTAAAAATATTGCCAGTACATCTTTTGTTATAGTTTTCAACTTAAAGATGAAAGGAAGCCCGTGGGGCATCTTGCCATCTAAAACTAGAAGAAATGCTATATTGAATTTTTGTTAGGGTGGATCACAAAGATAGTCTTAGCTGACTTGAATCATTATTTGGTAAAACAATGATAGTTTACTAGAAAGCTGGTAATTGTTTGCTAAATAATATTGGGACTTATAGATCTAGATCCCTACTCTAGATGTATAATTGTGTCTTCAGAATATTTGTGGAACTTATACTAGGACTCCTACTTGAATTATATTCCTCCGTAAATTGGGCAACTAGCCTTGACGTAATAGCAACTTTATCATCTGCATCAGTAGTAACTCTAACAACTTCAACTGCAACTTGTCATTAGCTTGTGATATTTGAAATTTAACTTCAAGGCATATATGCTTGTACTTCAGGTGTTTGTGACTCGAAATGACTGTGACTATCACATTTTGGAGGAAAGTTCATTGATTTTGTTTTAGTTGTTGTTTAAATATTTATTGCTTTCTGTAGTGAAAGATCATTGTGTGATGACTCGACTCGTCATCTCATGAAGTACAGCCCCGTTTTCCCTATTTATTTCTTCTTCATGTTTCATTGTCGACATTGGTTGTGTTGGAGTTGAATTGGATTGGCTTGGATAGGGAATGAGACACCTAGTCTTTTTAAGAAAGGCTTATATTGAAAAGGTCAACCAGATGTTGACTATTGAGTTAGAGGGCACGGATGTGAATTCTAATGATTCGGTTAGCTTCAGGGGATGATTTGTGACTTAGGAGTGTGATCGAAAGTTATTTTGGAGGTCCGGTGTAGAATTAGGCTTGAATTGGCGAAGTTAGTGTTTTGGCGAATTCCAGTTGATAGGTGAGATTTTGATCCGGGGGTCGGAAGGGAATTTTGAGAGTTGCAGTAGCTCCGTCAGGTTATTTTGGATGTGTGTGCAAAATTTCAGGTCATTCGGAGGTGTTTTGGTCGGGTTTTTGATCGAATGCATAATTCGGAAGTTTTTAAGAAACTTAGGCTTGAATCCGATGTGATTTAATGGTTTTAGAATTGTTTGATGCATTTTGAGGGTTGGAACAAGTTTGAATGAGGTTCTAGGGTGTGTTGATGATTTTGGTTGACGTCCTGTGGGCATCGGGGTAAATTCGAGTGGTTAAACGAGAGTTTTGAAGTTTGCTTCAGGTCTGTTGTTGCTGTCATCTGGTATTTCCATTCTGTGGAAATGGACCACAGAAGCGGTTCCACAGAAGCGGGTGAGCCATTGCATAAGCGATCAGTGGTATGGTAGAGTAGTTCTGCAGAAGCAGACCCTTTTCGCATCAGCGGTTCTGCAGGAGCGAGTGAACAACTGCAGAAGCGGTCTTGGGTAATCCGCAGAAGCGGAACGCAAAGGCGGAAGTTGGATTTTAAAGGAAAATATGCATAAGCGGGAATTTGGCCGCAGAAGCGGTCCCGCATAAGCGGAAGTGGGACCGTAGAAGCAAAAATCGTTGTAGGCAGAAGAGGTTTAAATGTTATATTTCATCCGCGAGCAAGAGGTAGTTTCCATCATTTTTGAGCGACTTGGAGAGCTTTGGGCGAGAATTTTTTAGGGTTTTGACTGAGAATCTATTGGAGGTAAGTCCCCTCGCCTAATTATTCAAGTTTATGGTGGAATTAACATGTAAATTGGTGGAAATTCATCAAAAGGGAGGAAGTTAGGGCTTGAAAAATTCTTAGTTAAGATTGGAATTTGGAGGACAAATGGACTCCGATTTTGGTAAATTTGTTATGGGTAGACTCGTGGCGAGGCGTGGTTTTCGATGATGTAAATTTTGTAATTTTACGAGAAGTGGACCGGGGCTCGGGTTTTGCCAACTTTGAGATTTTGGTGTTTCTCGAGTATTTTCGATTGGGTTATATTTCTTTGACCTATAGTAATGTATTCCTTGTGGTTTTTATCTGATTTGGCACGCGAGGAGGTTGATTCGAGAGGAAAAGGTATAGCGATCTAGACTTGTGGCCGACTTGAGGTGAGTAATAGATGTAGATGATGACCTGAGGGTTTGAAACCCCGGTATATCACACTGTGACGCTATATTGAGGCGAGACACGTACTCTATGACGAATGCGAGGTCGTTTGTGATTGGGGACAATGACTTAGTCTGCCCCGAGTGATGTTCATACTGTGTTCTTGACTAGAGATTCCTTGGTAAACATCCTACTTGGATTTTATGAATGTATTTGGGCCGTGTGCCGATTATTTGAATCCTTTAGGGATTATTATCACTGCTTCCATGATACTTAGCTTGTTGTATGATTTCAGTCCTGAGTTAAACACTGTTTCGAAATGTTTAGTCATAATTCTAAGGTTTTAAAACTTAAACTATATTTCCTAATGTCTGGAACTGAGAATGTTAACTTGACTTTGCCCGTGTGGCTCACATGCATATTCTGGACTGAGTGTGGATTGGGCTGCATGCCATAGTGATGATATGATGATATTATGCTTGGGCTATAGGAGCCCATCCGGAGTCTGAACCCCCACAGTGAGTGCGGGTACCCAAATGGATCGGGCTGCGTGCCGCAGCGGTCATGTATATTGCATTGCATTCATGCATTGATATTCATCTGATCTACCTGACATTGTTTCGTTGTCATTTTACCGTTAATTATGCTGAATTGCTAGTTATAGCTTTACATGGTGGTATTTCGTGAATTCTCATCTTCAGTCATTATATATGCTTTTTACTCACTGAGTTGGAAGTACTTACTTTACTCCCTGCACCATGTGTGCAAGTACATGTGTTCCGGAGGCTTAGTAGCGTTGTTGTTGCTCTTCAGCTTATCTCAGGAGTTGTCGAGGTAGCTGTCTGGCATCCGCAGGACCTGACTCCTCCCCTTATCTCTTTTGATTTCGCATCCTATACTGTTTTATGCTTCGATTTTTGCTACTCAGTTGTATTAGAGGCTCTAAACTCGTGACCCCAGATCTGTTGGGAGTTGTGTTGACATATACTACGGTTTTTCCATATTGTTCTTCTTGCTATCAGATTATTAATCTTGTTAACTGCTAATTTAACTAAAACATCTGGTAATGAGATTTCGTATTTGGGTTGAGAGTGTTCAAATGGTCGGGCTTGCCTAGCAAATTATGTTGGGCGCCATCACGACTGGGATTGGGGTCATGACAAGTTCGTATCAGAGCCTAGGTTACTAAGCCTCACGAGTCATGAGCCGGTTTAGTAGAGTCTCGCGGATCGGTACAGAGACGTTTGTATTTATCCTTGAGAGGCTGCAGAACCTTTAGGAAACACCTCATATTCTTGAAACTCTTGTTGTGTAGCTTTGTTGATTCAAGAACTAAACTTCTACATTTTATTCTCTCGCAGATGGCGAGAACCCGTGCTACCGGACGTGACGGACGACCACCTTTACCACCCACTAGAGGCCGTGGGCATGGTCGTGGTCGTGGTCGAGGCAGACCAGCAAGGGCAGCACCTGTAAATCCACCTGCTGCCTTGGTTCAGGACCAGACTCCAGCTGTAGATGCTCAAGTAGCACCTGTTCAGGAACCGGCAGTGCCTATTATGATTCCTGGTCTCTAGGAGGCCTTAGCTCAGATACTATCCGTCTGCACTGGCTTGGCTCAGGCAGTCTCAGCCACTACCGCTGCAGCTACCTCACAGACCAGGGAAGGTCATCAGACCCCCGCTGCTCGCACACCTGAGTAGGTTGTTCAGGGATTGCAGACACCGGGAGCGATTCTAGCTCAGCCGGTTGCACCAGCATCACCAGCCGCACCAGTTGCACAAGCTCCTGCCTATGTGGTTCCAGCTATGTCAGACGATGAGCAGCGTCATCTTGAGAGATTTGGAAGGCTTCAGCCTCTGAAGTTCATTGGTACTGAGGGCGAGGATGCCCAAGGTTTTATGGATAAGTGCCAGCGTATGCTTCACACCGCAGGGATCTTAGAGTCGAGTGGTGTGGCTTTTACTACCTTCCAGTTCTCAGGGCATGTATTTACCTGGTGGGAGGAGTTTGAGAGGCATAGGCCTGTTAGAGTAGCACCCCTCACAGCAGTTCTCCACTTTCTTTCTAGAGAAGTACGTACCGCAGTCTCGCAGGGAGGAGCTGCGTCGTCAGTTCGAGTGGTTGATTCAGGGGAAGATGTTTGTGACCCAGTACGAGTTGAGGTTTACGCAGTTAGCTCGTCATGCTACATGGATGATCCTGACTGATAGGGAGAGGATTAGGAGGATTAGAGGGTTATGAGTGCTTCGTTCGAGGAGGTAGTCGACATGGCTTGGGAGATTGAGACAGCTCGCCGTCGGGAGCGTAAGGAGAGGGAGGCCAAGAGGCCTCGAGGTTTAGGTAGCTTCAGTGGTGCTCCGTCTAGGGGCCAGTTCCAACGTGGTAGAGGTCGTTTCTTCAGGCCTCCTCATTCAGGTCGGCCAGAGTACAGTGGGGCTTCTTCAGGTCGTGGTCATAAGGGATTTCAACAGGGCCAGTCTTCACTTAGTGCCCTTCCAGCTCAGAGCTCTACTACTGCTTCTTCAGCCCAGGGTTCTTCAGCAGCGAGGGGTTCCCTTCAGTACCCTTCTCCAGCACCAGGTAGTTGCTACGAGTGCGGTGAGTTTGGTCACATAAGGAGACAGTGTCCTTGGCTTCGTGCTGGTCGGTCTCAGCAAAGGGATCAACCCTCCTCTTCTACTCCATCTACTTCAGCACCCTCCCAGTCAGGTAGGGGTGGGGGCCAGGCAGTTAGGGGCCTCCTTAGAGGCGGAGACCGATCTGGCAATGGTCAGGCTCAATTCTATGCTCTTCCAGACATGAGGGATGCCATTGCATCAGATGCTATTATCACAGGTATTATCTCAGTCTGCCATAAGGATGCTTCTATTTTATTTGATCCCGTATCTACATAGTCTTATGTGTCTTCATATTTTGCACATCATTTGGGTACGACCCGCGGTTGTCTTGCTTTGCCCGTGCACGTATCCACACCGGTGGGTGATACTATATTGTGGATCATGTATATCGATCTTGTCTGGTGACTATTGGGGGTATGGAGACCCGGGTTGACTTGTTATTTTTGGGCATGGTAGATTTTGATGTGATCCTAGGTATGGATTGGCTATCTCCGTACCATGCTATTCTAGACTGTCATGCCAAGACAGTTATGTTGGCTATTTCGGGTCTTCCGAGGATTGAGTGGCGTGGGATGACTGACTATGTTCCTAGCAGGATGATTTCCTTCCTAAAGGCCCAGTGGATAGTTGGGAAAGGTTGTCTATCGTACTTGGCCTTTGTGAGATATGTCGGAGCTGAGACTCCTAGTCTTGATTTTGTCCTCGTTGTGAGGGATTTACCAGATGTGTTCCCAGCAGACCTGTCGGCATGCCACTGAACAGGGACATTGATTTTCGTATTGATGTGGTGCCGGGAACTCAGCCCATCTCCATTCTTCCGTATCGTATGGCACCAACAGAGTTAAAGGAACTAAAAGATCAGCTTCAGGAACTCCTAGATAAGGGGTTTATTCGTCCTAGTGTGTCACCATGGGGTGTACTGGTCCTATTTGTGAAGAATAAGGATAGCACAATGAGAATGTGCATTAACTACAGACAGTTGAACAAGGTGTTAGTGAAGAACAAGTATCCACTACCGTGCATTGATGATTTGTTTGACCAGCTCTAAGGGGAAAGAGTATTCTCTAAGATTGATCTCCGTTCAGGCTATCACCAGCTGAAGATTAAGGATTCTGATATTATGGAGACGGCTTTTAGGATGAGATATGGGCACTATGAGTTTCTAGTTATGTCTTTTGGGCTGACTAATGCCCCAGCCGCGTTCATGCATCTGATGAACAGTGTATTTCGGCCATATCTGGATTCATTTGTAATCATTTTTATTGATGATATCCTATTATACTCGCGTAGCCAGGAGGAGCATGTTCAGCATTTGAGAGTGGTATTACAGAGATTGAGAGAGGAGAAGCTTTATGCAAAGTTCTCCAAGTGCGAGTTCTGGCTTGGGTCTGTGGCTTTTCTGGGACACGTGGTATCTAGTGATGGTATTCAGGTTGATCCAAAAATGATAGAGGCGGTGCAGAGTTGACCTAGACCGTCCTCAGCCACGGAGATTCGGAGTTTCCTCGGTTTAGCAGGTTATTATCGCCGGTTCATCCAGGGTTTTTCATCTATTGCTTTGCCCTTGACCAAGTTGACGCAGAAGGGTGCACCATTTGTATGGTCGGACGAGTACGAGGAGAGCTTTTAGAAGCTCATGACAGCTTTGACCAAAACTCTAGTGTTAGTTTTGCCCTCAGCTTCAGGTTTTTATACCGTGTATTGTGATGCTTCGAGAATTGGGATCGGATGCGTGTTGATGCAGGAGGGTAGAGTTATTGTATATGCTTCTCGTCAGTTGAAGCCACATGAGAAAAACTACCCCATACATGATTTGGAGTTGGCCGCTATAGTTCACGCTTCGAAGATTTGGAGGCACTACTTATATGGCGTATCTTGTGAGGTATATACTGATCATCGCAACCTTCAGCATTTGTTCAAATAGAAGTATCTTAATTTGAGGCAGCGGAAGTGGCTTGAGTTACTCAAGGACTATGATATTACCATATTGTATCACCCAGGGAAGGCCAATGTAGTGGCCGATTCTTTGAGCCGGAAGGCGGTTCGTATGGGTAGTTTGGCGTACATTCCAGTTGGGGAGAGGCCCTTTGCAGTCGATGTCCAGGCTTTGGCCAATCGGATGGTGAGGCTAGATATTTCGGAGCCTAGTCGGGTGTTGGCTTGTGTATTTTCTCGGTCTTCCTTGTATGACCGCATCAGAGAATGCCAATATGATGATCCGCACTTGCTTGTCCTTAAGGACAGGGTCCAGCGTGATGATTCCAGTGATGTGACTATTGATGGTGATGGTGTGATGAGGATGCAGGGCCGGATTTGCGTGCCCAATGTGGATGGACTTCGGGAGTTAATATTAGAGGAGGCCCACATCTCGCGGTATTCCATTCATCCGGGTGCTGCGAAGATGTATCAGGATTTGAGACACCATTACTTGTGGAGGAGAATGAAGAAGGATATTATGAGTCATGTAGCTCGGTGTCTCAACTGTCAGTAGGTGAAATATGAGCATCGGAGGCCTGGTGGTGTACTTCAGTGCATGGATATTACCAATTGGAAGTGGGAGAGGATTACTATGGATTTTATGAGTGGTCTCCCTCAGCCATCGAGGAAGTTTGATTCGATTTGGGTGATTGTGGATCAGCTGACCAAGTCTGCACACTTCATTCCGGTGTGTACTACCTTTTCTTCAAAGCGGTTAGCAGAGATTTTCATCCCGGAGATTGTTCGGTTGCATGGGGTCCAAGTTTCTATTATCTCAGATAGGGGTACTCAGTTTACCTCCCAGTTTTGGAGGACCTTTTAGCAAGAGTTGGGTACCCAGGTAGAGTTGAGCACAACATTTCATCCTCAGACGGACGGGCAGCCCGAGCGTACTATCTAGATACTGGAGGACATGTTGCGTGCCTGTGTTATTGATTTTGGAGGTTCTTGGCTGAGTTCCTACCACTTGAAGAGTTTGCCTACAACAAAAGCTATCAGTCCAGCATTCAGATGGCACTGTATGAGGCCTTATATGGGAGATGGTGTAAATCTCTGGTTGGTTGGTTTGAGCCCGGCGAGTCTAGGTTATTGGGGACAGAGTTTGTCCACGATGCCTTAGATAAGGTGAAAGTGATCTAGTAGAGACTTCGAACAACTCAGTCACGTCAAAAGAGTTATGCGGACCGGATGGTTCGAGATGTATCGTATATGGTGGGCGAGACGGTCTTGTTGACGGTTTCGCCTATGAAAGGCATTATGAGATTTGGAAAGAAAGGAAAGTTGAGTCCGCGGTTCATTGGCCTTTTTGAGATACTTAGGAGGATTGGGGAGGTGGCCTATATACTTGCTTCACCACCCAGCTTATCAGGGGTTCATTCGGTATTTTATGTTTCTATGCTCCGGAAGTATGTTGGGGACCCGTCTCATGTGTTAGACTTTAGCATGGTCCAGTTGGATGATGATTTGACCTATGATGTGGAGCCAGTGTCTATTTTGGGTCGTCAGGTTCGGAGATTGAGATCAAAGGATATAGCTTCAGAGAAGGTGCAATGGAGAGGTCGGCCTATGGAGGAGGCTACCTGGGAGACCGAGCAGGAGATGTGGAGCAGATATCCTCACCTATTCGAGACTTCGGGTATGTTTCTTGACCCGCTCGAGGACGAGAGTTTGTTTAAGTTGGGGAGGATATGATGACTCGACTCGTTGTCTCATGAAGTACATCCCCGTTTCCCCCATTTATTGCTTCTTCATGTTTCATTATCGACATTGGTTGTGTTGGAGTTGAATTGGATTGGCTTGGATAGGGAATGAGACACTTAGTCTCTTTAAGAAAGGCTTATATTGGAAAAGTCAACCGGATGTTGACTATTGAGTTAGAGGGCTCGAATGTGAATTCTGATGATTCAGTTAGCTTCGAGGGGTGATTTGTGACTTAGGAGTGTGATCGGAAGTTATTTTGGCGGTCCGGTGTAGAATTAGGCTTGAATTGGCAAAGTTAGTGTTTTGGTGAATTGTGTTTGATAGGTGAGATTTTGATCCGGGGGACAGAATAGATTTCTGAGAGTTGCAGTAGCTTCATCAGGTGATTTTGGATGAGTGTGCAAACTTTTCAGGTCATTCGGAGGTTGTTTGGTCGGGTTTTTCATCGAATGCGTAATTCGGAAGTTTTTAAGAAACTTAGGCTTGAATCTGATGTGATTTAATGGTTTTAGCATTGTTTGATGCGTTTCGAGGGTTGTAATAAGTTTGAATGAGGTTCTAGGGTGTGTTGGTGATTCTGGTTGAGGTCCCGGGGGCCTCGGTGTGAATTCGAGTGGTTAAACGAGAGTTTTGAAGTTTGCTTCAAGTCTGTTGTTGCTGTCATCTAGTATTTCCCCTTCTGCGGAAATGGACCGCAGAAGCGTGTGAGCCATCGCATAAGCGGTCGGTGGTATGGTAGAGTAATTCCGCAGAAGCGGACCCTTTTCGCATCAGCGGGTTCGCAAGAGCGAGTGAATAACCACAGAAGCAGTCTTGGGTAATCCGCAGAAGCGAAAAATGAGTCGCAAAGGCGGAAGTTGGATTTTAAAGGAAAATCCGCATAAGCTGGAATTTGACCGCAAAAGCGGTCCCGCATAAGCGAAAGTGGGACCGTAGAAGCGAAAATCGCTATAGGCAGAAGGGGTTTAAATGTTATATTTCATCCGCGAGCAAGAGGTAGTTTCCATCATTTTTGAGCGACTTGGAGAGCTTTGGGCGAGAACTTTTGAGGGTTTTGACTGAGAATTGATTGGAGGTAAGTCCCTTGGCCTAATTATTCAAGTTTATGGTGGAATTAACATGTAAATTGGTAGAAATTCATCAAAAAGGGGGTAAGTTAGGGCTTGAGAAATGCTAAGTTAAGATTGGAATTTGAAGGGTCAAATGGACTCCGATTTTGGTAAATTTGTTATGGGTAGACTCGTGGCGAGGCAAGGTTTCCGGTGATGTAAATTTCATAATTTTTTGAGAAGTGGGCCCGGGGCTCGGGTTTTGCCAACTTAGAGATTTTGGTGTTTCTCGAGCATTTTCGATTGGGTTATGTTTCTTTGACCTATAGTAATGTATTCCTTGTGGTTTTGATCATATTCAGCACGCAACGAGAGGAAAAGGCATAGCAAGCTAGACTTGTGGCCGACTTGAGGTGAGTCATAGATGTAGATGATGACCTGAGGGTTTGAAAC
Source organism: Nicotiana glauca (assembly GCA_026770625.1). Classification (NCBI taxonomy): domain Eukaryota; kingdom Viridiplantae; phylum Streptophyta; class Magnoliopsida; order Solanales; family Solanaceae; genus Nicotiana; species Nicotiana glauca. The sequence goes on from MU734910.1 coordinate 228,738, forward strand.
CCCGGTATATCATACTGTGACACTATATTGAGGCGAGACACGTACTCTATGACGAGTACGAGGTCGTTTGTGATTGGGGACTATGACTTAGTCCGCCCCGAGTGATGTTCATATTGTGTTCTTGACTAGAGATTGATTGGTAAACATCCTACTTGGATTTTATGAATGTATTTGGGCTGTGTGCCAATTATTTGAATTCTTTAGGGATTATTATCACTGCTTCCATGATACTTAGCATGTTATATGATTTCAGTCCTGAGTTAAACACTGTTTCGAAATGTTTAGTCATAATTCTAAGGTTTTAAAACTTAAACTATATTTCCTAATGTCTGGAACTGAGAATTTTAACTTGACTTTTCCCCTTCGGCTCACATGCATATTCTGGACTGAGTGTGGATCGGGCTGCACGCCGCAGCGATGATATGATGATATTGTGCTTGGGCTGTAGGAGCCCCTCTGGAGTCTGAATCCCCACAGTAAGTGCGGGTACCCAAATGGATCGGGTTGCGCACCGCAGCGGTCATGTGCATTGCATTTATGCATTGATATTCATCTGATCTACCTAACATTGTTTCGTTGTCATTTTACCGTTAATTATGCTAAATTGCTAGTTATAGCTTTACATGGTGGTATTTCGTGAATTCTCATCTTCAGTCATTATATATGCTTATTACTCACTGAGTTGGAAGTACTCACTTTACTCCCTGCACCATGTGTGCAGATACAGGTGTTCCGGACGCTTAGTGGCATTGTTGCTGCTCTTCAGATTATCTCAGGAGTTGTCGAGGTAGATGCCTGGCGTCCGCAGGACCCGACTCCTCCCCTTATCTCTTTTGATTTTGCATCCTAGACTCTTTTATGCTTCGATTTTTGCTACTCAGTTGTATTAGAGGCTCTAAACTCATGACCCCAGATCTGTTGGGAGTTGTGTTGACAGATACTATGGTTTTTCCGTATTGTTCTTCTTGCTATCAGATTATTAATCTTGTTAACTGCTAAATTAACTTAAACATCTGGTAATGATATTTCATATTCGGTTTGAGAGTGTTCAAATGGTCGGGCTTGCCCAGCAAATCGTGTTGGGCGCCATCACGATCGGGATTGGGGTCGTGACACATTATTTCACAGCCTTACTTAGAATCATCCTGTGTTTTCACTCAAAAAACCTACGAGTATTCTAGTGAAATATTGCCAACCAAAGAGTTGATGCACTGTAAAAGAAAGTTATCCGATATTGTTTTATAGTACATTTTCATATTTAACATTTGCATGATTATTATTATTGTTGTTGAAAAGGCACCTCATGGCAGTTTCCTAGGCAGTGAAAATAGCCTCATTCACTAAAAATGCTCTGCCAACTATAGTTCCCACACCTCCCTAGAGCACACTATGCCCCTCTTCTCTTACACTTCGCCTATATTAATCAACAATATCATAATATTTTTCAGATTTAGAATGTGATTGAGCTTGGACTCTGGTTTTAATAACATCTAGTGGATAGCAACTTGTCCAGCTAACAACTCCTGCTAGACTACCTACTATGAGCATTGTTTGGAAACTCTCTTGGTTGTTCTTGCGACAGCCAGGGTGCAGTTGCTCTTTAGTCAACTCGTATGCCCAGAAATACACACCATGAGAGTGTGCATCTCTGAGGACAGTACTAAGTGGTTAAAAAATGTGCATTGTGTCCTAGTTGAAACTAAAACAGTCCTTTTTCATCATTCTGTTACCTTCTTTTCTAATGTATTCAAAATGTGCATATTTGTGTATTCTTTGAACTTGTGACTTGTTTTGATAACTTTAGGAACCTTCGGCATAGTATGTTCTCTTCTTCTGTAAGTATAGTGATCTGACTTGTTCTAACTAAAGTTTCTTATTTCTTCTAGAGGTTTTGGATATTAAAGTTCATGAAGCAGATTTTTGATGACATACTGATTGACCAACTTTTTGCTAGGAATGTCAAGAAAATCTTATATGTCAATTGAGGGATATTAGTGATATGTAGTCTCGCGCCCCCTTTTTCGTCCTCGTAGAGAGAGGCCCGTGTTTCGACATTCCATGGGGGTAATGACTCATTTTCATTTGGGAGTTGGGTATTTTGAAGAGTCGCCATCTAACGAATTAAGGTGCGTCAGGGCACCTAAGGTGATTAACTCTTGAATTGGTTTGCATTACCATAAATTAGGGTAAGGGCTCGAAGTAACCTTAAGGGGAAGGTGTTAGGCACCCCTCTTGGTCCATAACTGAGGGTCCTGGCCAAACTTATATTCACAAATTAGTCCATAAACAGTTGAATCAAAAAGGTTGCAGGTAAATAACGTTAGATGACTCAAGTAATAAGATAAATATTTGGATAAGTTGTGAAACAAAATTTTAAATAGAAAGGAAATTTTGGTAAAGGAGGGATCTTAGGTTGGTTAGCCTATAGGATCACCCCACGCAATGTCTGGTAAATACTCCTCGATAAGGGGCTACACATGACATTAGCACGTAGTCATCATATCCCATATCTACCCTTCCCATCCCCTTTAATGGTCATGCAAAATGAGTGTTTGGTCAGCGAACCCTATTGCGTGCTTCTACCCGTCCCTTCTTAATGGCCTTGTAGGGATTTAGGATCTCTACCTATAGGTGGTTCTATATCGACCTCTAAGGTTTTAAAAGATTAAAATTATAAGGCGACAATCAAAACACTTAGGACTTTCAGCACATAAAAAGGAGCAACTAGAGGCTAAAAGTTTCCTCCTCAAACAAATGCATAAACAGCATGAGTCAAGCACAATTAAGTACTTTTATAAGACAGTGTCCTAAGGTAAGATAGCTAGGTGTATATGCAGATATAAACAACTTATTTCATAGAAATTCAAGAGCAGTGATCCTAGCAGTTGCCTATTGATTTTTTAAAGCCTGTTAGGATTAGAAACATTTAGCAATAGAAATAATTTTCCGAAATGCAGTTTTGAAAACATCCTAAACGCTTGCCTATACACGGAGTACTGGTGACTATATTTATATAGAAACAAGACATGTTTTGAAAAGAATATCTTTAATACCAATAGGTATGATGTTCTACTATTAAATTGAGGCAGTTTAAAAGAACTTGTTTCAGGAAATATGGACTACTTAATTAAATCAATTAGAAGTGAACTAAGCATGGAATAAGTTGAATTACTAGACTAGTTTATACTGATAGGCAGAATCTCGAATACGGTTCCCTATATGCATGATTTATATCTTTGTTAGTCCAATTTTAAGACATGCAGACATAAACACTTGCCATAACATTTTCGGGATTAAGTCCTATAGGCATGGCATCTATTAGTTAATATGATTTTAAGACATTGAAAACTACATAATACTCATCATAACAGAATCTGGATTAAATCCTATAGGCATGGAATATATTAATTAATATGATTTTAAGACGTTGAAGGAATGATTATTTGGAACCTATAGGCATGGTTTCTAGCATGGTGAGGTGACAAAATGTAAAGTCGTATGAACATTATTTCTATTTGATAAAGCAATCAGATAGTCCTATAAATATGATTTCTACTCGTATTACCCCATAGACATGTATCTACCAATCCATTTTCACTAAATAACCAAATATTTGTTTACAAGTAATTACATACCAATGAATGAATTACATAAGTAAATTAAAAAAAAACTAGAAGTTATTCTATAGGGAGCCTTAGATTAGGCCCAAATTTCCCAAAGCCTCCAATTGCCTCAAATGACTCAAGTCCAAAGACAATGCAGGGTCTAGGTGCATCAAAGTTCCCTAAGGATCTCAAAGATCCCAGACAGTGCTTACACCTAGACTTAGTAACCAAAAACTGAACAAGTGCAGTGGGGAAAGGCCAGCCTTAGTATGCCAGATTTCAGAGGGTTCTCAAGAGGATCCCAAGGCAGTACACATACTAAAGGGGGCGAAACTTATTGACTAAGAGTAGAGTGAAAGTGATTTTCGTGAAAAACTGTATAAAAGAAGGCCTGAAAGTAATTTAGTAAAACTCAGAGACTGTTTGAAAAAAGATTGAAAAAATGAATAGAACTCCAAACACCTTAGAACAGGTTCATACCCAGCCAGGAGTCACAGTACCAAGGCAGGTTCAGTAGTCACAAGCAGAGGTTAAGGTGTTTGGGGAATACATAGGACACATAATAAAGCAAAGATAGAAGAATTGGTATAGGCGTGGACAGAGGCAGCTAACCAGACATAGTCATAAAACCAAAAAAAGGAACAAGCTTATATATAGGGATGATAGGGATTTGGGAATACATGGAACACATGGATGTAAACACATAGAGATAATTGGTCCAGCATGTTCATAAATAATACAGAGGGGTAACATGCTGATCTAAAGGAAAGGGAGTGCATAATAAGGTAAACATCAAATATAAGCTTCACAACAAAACCACTAATAGAAGCAAACTAGAGACATGATGAACTTAAGCAATAAGAAAATCATATCGTTGTTGATACCTTGAATTGAAGTTTAAACACACCAGTGAAGAGGACAGTAAGTAGAGTTAAAAGAACGGTAGGACACAATGGTTAGCCTTTGCTTGCAGCCTGCTAACTTAGATAAGTAGCAAGTAGCACACAAGAGAGCAGAAAGTTTTTAAGTGTGAGAGATAGAGTTTTGGACCAGGAGTGTTCGTGTTTTGTGCTAATGAAAGACTAGAGTATTTATAGTTTGAAAGCAGTAGTCCATTAGCAATTAAGGAACTCAGAATCAATCTGTCAGGAAATCAAGGTAAGTAATCCCTTTAATTGAGGAGTTAACCTCAAACGGTAATAAACGTACAACAAATAAGGAAAGAAATCATGTAAGGCTGGACATGCCACTGTGAATACCTAATTTTTACCACACTCAAATTCTATACTATTTTAGTATAAATATCTCTTTAAGGTCTAATTTTAATAAAAGAAAACTACAAAAAAAAAATAATAACATTTTTATGGCGTGAATTTTCTTATATATATATATATATATATATATATATATATATATGATTTCTTTTAATTAGAATTATAACAAATAAGTTAGCTTTAGTATTATTTTTTTAGCATAATTTAAACTACAATGTAAATATCTAATTTTCTTATATATATAATATTTAAAGTATAAAGTAGCTAACTAATATTTTTAACTGTGCATTTTACTTTTTAATTTCTTCATTAATAAAGAATAAGTAAAAGTTATTAAACAAAAAAATAAAATAAATAAGAAAACTAACTAAGCAAATTAACGAAAATAAAAAAAATATAATAAATAAATAAATAAATAAAACAAAAATAAACAAATAATATGATAAAATAGGGATAAGTCTTGAAAGATTCAAAAAATATTATCCTAACTACTCACCATGATGTTCTCAACCCCATTCTCTCACTCCAACTCTAACTCTAACTCCCTCCACACATCTATATATATAAGAACACTATTATTAAAAAAAGCAGGAGAAGATTGAAAAGTTAGAAAAAGCAAAAGAAACAAAGAAGAAGAAAAAAAAATGAAAAAGGTGAAAAGAAACGAAAGTCAGAAAGAACAAAAGATAAAGAAAGAAAAAGGGAAGGAAGTAACAACAAAGAAAAATTGACGGAGGCAGTTAACAAAAAAAACAACGAAAGAATTGTGCCAGTTTGAAGACGGAGTTCGAGATTTCATTCACGGTTTCGAGTTCGAGGTTCTAGAAAAATTAGCATTGCTAGTTTTGAAAATCAGTGGATTGTAGCTGTGATTTTGTTGAGATTTTCACAAAAAGGTTCATTTCTGTCTCTTTAATCTTTGGCTCATACATGATTAACTATATTTGCTAATAACTTTCGAATCAATTTTATGGTATGAGAATTTGAGATGTTTTAGTCATGTTTGGTTTATGCATTCTTAATATTGTTTAGTATAAGTAGAGATTTGAAAGAAGAGCCACTAAAAATATTTGAGTTTTCCGATGAAAATAGTTCGACGTCCTTGTCGTCTTTAGCAGATTTTTTGATTATAAACGATTGTTGGGATTTCTATTTATTTTATCACGATTAATGTTGAATGTGCATTTAAGTGATGGTCTTTTGATATAATACAACTCGCTTTCTTGTTATTCATCTTTAGTTCAAACA
>MU734910.1:238691-258248 GCA_026770625.1 Nicotiana glauca
TATATATATATATATATATATATGTATATATATATAAGAAAATTCACGCCATAAAAATGTTATTATTTTTTTTTTGTAGTTTTCTTTTATTAAAATTAGACCTTAAAGAGATATTTATACTAAAATAGTATAGAATTTGAGTGTGGTAAAAAAATTAGGTGTTCACGGCCACTTAAGGAAATATTTTCTACATAATACAAGTACACAATATGTAATAGAATCCTGGTTCAGCACACTTAAATCAAGGAAAGACTTGAGCAATCAATTAACAGCATAATTGACCATAGAATAAGGTCAGAAAACAGTATACAAGGTAAAAATCAGTAAAATAATCATGTGGAATCAGTGAGAGATCAATCACAAGGATTCAAGGATGCAAGAATAGGAGATAACACTGATTTAGCATCACTCTATAAGAACAATCATATGGTAAGCAAAATCCAGAACCCTAAGGGGTCGACTAGGACAAGAATCACATATAAAATTAGGAGTTCATGTAAAGCATAGTATGAATTAGTAGGCTAAGTATGATACAGGTAGGATAATTGAAGAACCAGATAAATTGGTGAACAAAAATAGGGCAAAATCATACAATAGGCAAAGATAATCATAATTAGGAGCCCTAACAAGAAAACACAGGACAAAAGTCACAGAATCATAGAAACATACAAATTAACAGAACATATTATCAAAATAACAGGAACCCAAGGTTTGGCCTAAGTAGTCAGGGCTTTCAATATAGACGAGTTGAAAAAGGAGTAAAAGTATAGAATCGTTCGGGATATGCAAACAATAGAAGTTAAAACATGAAGAATCGATTTAAACAAAGTGTAGAAGAAGTTCCGAAAAAACCTAACCTTAAAAGAATGTAAAAATACTTGAAATCGATTATTTTTTGCAAAAGATGTTCAAGAACAGTGTAAAACATAGAAGGAACAAACTCGAATCATTTAGAAAATAGCCCAGATCTAAGAGATACAAATGAAAATTAGGGTTTCAAAAGAAACCCGAATAGAGATGGAAGAACCAGCTTAGTACTTCAAAGATCGTAACAAATATAGTGTGATTTTGCTCAAAATTACACTGGAGAAGCCATGAACAGCCAAAAAAGTAACCCTAGATACAAGTCGGCGTGGCCCAGGGCCCTTGAAGACCTCAGAGAGGAAGAGCAAAGGCAATGGAGGAACCATTGGAGGCTTGGGGTGGAAGGTTGGTCACCAGAGAAGACCGAAGAGGGGAGGCAGTTGAAAAGGGTATAGGGATAGGTTGAGAGAAGAGAGGAGATGAGAGGATAAAGAGGTGGCGCCCTTTTGGAATTGAGGTAGGGTTATGGGGTCCTAGAATTAAAAATAGAAAGGAGTCATATGGGCCGTTGATCTAGGAGATCAACAGACAGGATTTGATTAATGTTGGATCGGGTAAATGGGTTTCGGGTTTGGGTAGGGTGTTTGGGTATGAAATTGGGCTGGGGAGTGGGTTCAATTTAGGCTACAATTGAAAGCCAAATCCGGCTCTAATTTAAATAGCCACTTTTCCACTATTTAATTTATAATACATAATAAGCAATTGTTTGATAATAAATTTTATGTACCAAAATAATTTAAAATATATGTATTTATCATTTTAAAAATATAGAGACCAATTTTACACATATAAAAAGTAATTATATATTAAATGGGCTAATATTGTAATTGTATGCAATTTAACCTAAAAATATGAAATGCAATTATAACAAATGCATAAAAATATATTAACCATATTTTGGCATAAATATAGAAATTAAATGAATAAATTACCAAAAAAATGATTTGGGAAATAATTACTGGAGATTTTATGAACAAAATGGAGGGAAATAACTCAATTTAAACTCCTAAAATTATGGAAAATTTATTAAAACCTTGTGCATTCTTACATATGTATATAGTTGCTATTTTGAGAGTTTTTTGTGCATATCAAAAAAAATATAGGGAAAAGTTGGGTAACAACAGCTGCCCCTCTTTACCCGAAAATGATGAAAGAGTTTTCGGGTAAAGAAATGATGAACAATTTTTAACAGAAGGAATGTTTTGAAAGACAGAGGCCGAACTCCGGTCATTGAGTTGCCTACATATTCCTGGTTTTACAGGAATAAGGCCATGTATAGTTCTAGATTCATCCGCGAAGTATGCCTATGAAATCACTACAAGGAGGGACACGCGATGCACAAACGGTTACGATAAATGGTTAAAGATTGGGATGATTGGTGTGAACCAGAGCGAGATTGATCCTTCTATGATAGCGGTTACTAAATGGTTACCTACAAACAAAAAATGCTACAAGTGTATTTGCGAAAATTTAAACATGATGCAAATTCCCTTCGGACCATGAGGGGTTTTCTTTGGACAATTGAAGATGTCATCCTCAAACCATGACGTCCTGGGCCATGAAGTGTATGGTAAGGGATTCGCAGGCCAAGAAATGATGTTTCGAGGCATCAAGATGGTGCCTCAGAACCATGATACCTTTGAATAATGATATGCAAATTTGAGAGATCCTCAGGCAATGTCATGGTGTCTTCTTGCTATGAGGATGTTGCATTTAGAATATGACGCCTTTGTAAAGATTAGTGATATTTCAGCCCATGAGATGCAATAATAAGATTTTAACAAGGAAAGGCTTAGTCTTATGAAATGGAAGGCAGAGCTTAGCCCGATTGAAAAGCAAATAGATAGTCTCAGCAATAGGATAATATCTGTGCAAAAAGGGACTGTGCTTAGTCCCTTGCGGATGGGGAGGCAAGGATTAACCTCATGCAAGTAGGGAGCCAAGGATTAGACTCATGCAAAATGTGGAGGCAAGGATTAGCCTTAGACAAGTATGGAGTCAAGGATTAGACTCATGCAAGTATGGAGTCAAGGATTTGACTCATGCAACTGCAGAGTCAGGGATAAGACTCATGCAAATAGAGATTCACGGATTAGACTCATGCAAATAGGGAGGCAAGGATTAGCCTCATTCAAGTAGGGAGTCAAGGATTAGACTCATGCAGAATGTAGAGGCAAGCATTATCCTCATGCAAATGTGGTTGCAGTGATTAGCCTCATACAGGTATGGAGTCAAGGATTAGACTCATGCAATTCGGGAGGCAAGGATCAGCCTCATGCAATTATGGAGGCAAGGATTAGCCTCATCCAAAGAGGGAGTCAAGGATTAGACTCATGCAGTTATGGAGGCAAGTATTAGCCTCATGCAAATGTGGAGGCAGGGATTAGGGTCGTGTAAATAGGGAGTCAAGGATTAGACTTATACAGTTATGGAGGCAATGATTAGCCTTATACAAATGTGGAGACAGGGATGAGCCTCATGTAGGTATGGAGTCAAGGATTAGACTCATGCAAGTAGGGAGGCAAGGATCAGCCTCATGCAATTATGGAGGCGAGGATTAGCCTCATGCAAATAGGGAGTCAGGTATTAGACTCATGCAGTTATGGAGGTATGGAGGCAAGGATTAGCCTGATGCAAATAGGGAGTCAAGGATTAGACTCATGCAGTTATTGAGGCAAGGATTAGCCTTATCCAAATATGGAGGCAGGGATTAGCCTCATGCAGGTATGGAGTCAAGGATTAGACTCATGCAAGTAGAGAGGCAAGGATCAGCCTCATGCAATTATGGAGGTGAGGATTAGCCTCATGCAAATAGGTAGGCAAAGATTAGCCTCACGCAACTATGGAGGCAGAGATTAGCCTCATGCAGAGAGCAAGTAGTAAGTAAAAGTAGCATGTGTCTTAGCTGTATATGTATATTCGGTATTTGATGGCTTGATTGATAGTGATCGTGCTACGGGCATATATCTGTGGATGTTATCATTGCATCAGATGTGCCTGCGCTTAAAGAAAGATTGTATGTTTTGTCAGGGGAGGTTGGTTCGTGCTTCTGCTGGATGGCTTTACTTTGCTCCATTCTGTAATCCTTTCGAGTTCCCCTAGGTGAAACCTGACCATTATGGAAATAGAATTTTTGAAAATATGCAATTGTTGATAAAAATAGAGTTGTTTTTGAAACGTATCAAATAATTTTGATGAACTAGTGACTGTAAAATGTTTTGAAGGCATTGCAACTCTGTCATATTAAAATTTTAAGGGTCTTCCTCAAAATTCTGCCCCAGCTTAGTAGATGATCTTTAACGGTTTGCAAATGACAGACCTGCTGAACATTCTCCAGAATTTTGAGAATTTCTGCCCCAGTTCTCGACTGATTACTGACTTTTTGGCATGTGATGGCGTTGGCTAGACTTGCTCCGAAATTTGAGGACCCTCCTCAAATATTTTGCCCCAGTTCTGATCTTGGGAGGAAATGAAAATTTATTATAATATGACCGAACCCATAAGGTTGCCTGCGTATCCCCTCTTAAACGGGAATCAGGTCAAGCGTAGTTCATTTACATCAAATGAGGAAATGCAAAGTATCTAAGCATAGTATCTCTTATCTGTGTCTAAATTGATAGGTTTTGGCCTGACTTTTCTGTACATTTCTGCAAGTATAAGTGCTTCTCCTGTCAATATCCTGTCAACCATGTATGGACCTTGCCAGTTGGGAAAGAATTTCCCTTTGGCTTCATTTTGATATGGGAAGATTTTCTTCAATACTAGCTGTACTGGTGCGAACTATCTTGGTTTGACCCTTTTGTTGAAAGCTTTGGACATTCTGCTCTAATAAAGTTAGTCGTGACATACTGTGTTCATCCTCTTTCCGTCGATAAGGGACAACTATTCATAGCGGCTCCTTATCCACTCTACATCACTAAGTTATCCTTGTTATATAATTCTTAAAGAAGGAATCTCCACATCGGCTTAGATGATAGCCTCGGTACCACAAACCAGCACGTAGGGTGTTGCTCCGATTGATGTGCAAACCGCGGTGCGGTACCTCAATAGAGGAAAGGGTAACTTCTCATGCCATTGTTTATGATTTTCAATTATTTTCCTTAGTATCTTCTTGATGTTTATGTTGGCGGCTTTTACGGCTCCATTCATCTGAGGTCTATAGGCTTTGGAATTCTTGTGCTTGATTTTGAAGGTTTCACACGTAGCTTTCATTAGATCACTATTGAGATTGGTGGCATTATCAGTAATAATGGACTCAGGAACTCCAACTCGGCAAACGATACAATGTTTGACAAAATCTGCGACGACTTTCTTTGTCATAGCTTTGTAAGATGCAACTTCTACCTATTTTGTGAAGTAATCAATGGCTACCAGAATAAAACTCTGTTCGTTTGAAGCAGTGGGCTCAATTGTACCAACAATATCCATTCCCCAAGCGGCGAATGGTCAAGGTGAGATTGTTGCATTGAGCTCATTTGGTTGTACTTTTATCATATCGGCATGTACTTGACACTGAAAGCATTTGCGGACGTACTGGATGCAATCCGTCTCCATGGTCATGCAAAAGTATCCTGCCCTGAGTATTTTTTTAGCCAAGATGAAACCATTAATGTGCGGACCGCAGGTCCCAGCATGCACGTCCTCAAGAAGCTTAGAAGCTTCTTCACATCTACACATCTTAGTAAACCTGACTCAGGAGTTCTTTTTTACAAGTTCCCTCCTCCGTGAAAGAAGTGAGTTGACTATCTCTGGAGCGTACGTTTCTGAGTGTTATTTGCATGCTCCGGGCACTCTCCATTTGATAAGTATTCTTTGATGTCATGGAACCAAGGCTTTCCATCTGCTTCTTCCTTGACATGAGCACAGTAAGTCGGTTGATCATGGATCCTTACCGGAATGGGTCAATATAGTTCTTATCTAGATGTTGTATCATGGATGACAAGGTAGCTAATGCATCGGCAAACTGATTCTGAATTCTGGGCACATGTCGGAAATGTATCTTTGTAATTCTCTTCCTCAATTCTTGCATGTGGTACAGATATGGAAATATCTTGGAATTCTAGTGGCCCACTCTCCTTGTACCTGGTGCGCAAGCAAATCTGAATCACCGATCACCAGCAGCTCCTGAATGTTCATGTCGACTGCCATGTTGAATCCTTGTATATAGGCTTCATATTCTGCCATATTGTTGGTGCAAGGAAATCTGAGTTTAGTGGATACCAGATAATGCTGACCTATTTCTGATACCAGAACCGCTCCAATACCTACTCTTTTAAAATTTGCGGCCTCGTCTAAGAACATCCTCCAACCGTCGTATGCTTCCGTAATGTCTTCCCCTACAAATGATACTTCTTCATTAGGAAAATACATTTTCAAGGTTTCGTATTCTCCTTCCACTGGATTTTCAACTAGCTGTCTAAGGATAGGTTAAGGCAGGGCCTACTGGGCTTGCTTTTCATGAGATTGGGTGAGTCTGACAATGCTTGTCTTTTGATCACCTTTTGAGTTACAAAGACGATATTGAATTCACTCAATAGTGTCTGCCATTTAGCCAACTTCCTAGTGTCACGACCATAACCCCGGTTGTAATGGCGCCCAATACAATGCTAGGCAAGCTCGACCAGTTAACAACCTTAACCCAATTCCTTATATTGTTCGTTATTAATTAACACAGATAAATTACAAATTTATAATACTAGAAGTCTGAAATATGAGTTAAACATGCGGAATTTCAAATAATAATTCTTCTACATAGCCCAAAAGATTCGGTGTCACAAGTTTGAGCCTCTAATACAGGTTTATCAACCTAATGCATAGCAATCAAGGGACTGGGAAATAAAATAAAGGATTGAAGGGAGAGATCAAGGTTGCGGACGTCATTGCAGCTACCTCGATTCTCCCGGATATGTGCTGCTTAGCAGAAAATCCTCACTCAGCCTCAGATGCACCTAGATTTGCATGCAAGGTACAGGGAGTAATGTGAGTACTCCGACACAGTGAGCAATAACCATAAATAATGGCTGCGAATAAGAAATCATGGATATCACAAAGTAATATATAATGCAGCAGTTAAAGACAAGTGGAATGAAATCAATAAAACAACGAAATCGAAATGTAGAAATGTTACAGCAATTAAGTAATTAAGTGACAGATATAGAAAGAAAATCAACACATAATATGGTACCCTCTAGTACCCGTTGCGGCGTGCAGCCCGATCTAGTTATTTATCATCGATGGTGCTCACTAGGGGTGTGCAGACTCTGGGAGGGGTCCCTTATGGCCCAAGCACAATATCAAGCCATATCGTGGCATCAACTAGGCCCTCGACCTCATATCAATATCAATACAATATTGCTGCGGCGTGTAGCCCAATCCTATTCTCAGTCCAGAAATCACATAAGCCACTCGGGCCACAATAATATAACAATTTCTCAGCCAAAAGATCATTAGAAATATCATTTAATTTTTTAAATCTGGTTAAAAGTGGATGAATTTGTAAAACAGTATTAAATAGTAGGACTGAGTTTAAATAATGTGTCAAAATGCTGATAAACCAGTAGTAGCAATCCCCGAAGTGTTCAAACAGTTGGCAGGAAGCCCAAATATTATTATAACAAGTAAATTTTAGTCAAATGCGCAGTAAATTTATCAATCGTGACGGACCAAGTCAAAATCACCAATGGTTCTCTACCCCACGCTCACTATCCGGCATGCAAGTCACCTTAATATAGCACTACGATGTGCAAATCCGAGGTATCAAACCCTCAGGACATCATTTACATCTATTACTCACCTCAATCCGGCCAAAGCTCTAGCTCGCTATGCCCTTGCCTCTCAAATCGGCCTCTCCACGTGTTGAATCTGACGAAAAGCAGAGCGAATACGTTTCAATAGGTTTAGGGAACAACACCCAAGCGAAAACAATCGAAAAATATTAAAATTCCCGAAATTAGCAAAATCCGAGCCCCGGGCCCACTTCTCAAAACTCAGAAATTTTCACATCATTAGACTCCTTATATCCCAACGACTTTATACATATAAAAATACAAGAATCGGAGTTCAATTGGCCCTTCAAATCCTCAATTTTTGCTCTCTTAAGTTCAAGCCCTAAACCACCATTTTTAGTCCATTAATTTCCTTAAATTTCAGCCCTAATTCATGAAATAACACCATAGAATCGTGTTTTAGGTCCAAAATCCTTACCTTATCAAAGCTTCCTGAAATCTCTCTTCAAAATCGCCCACAATTGTCCAAGTCCGAAGTTAGAAATGAAAAACCCTTCGAAAATCGAAAAGACGAACCTTTTATACTTCAGCCCAATCATAACTGCATCTGCGGTCGAATCACCGCCTCTGCGGTACCACTTCTATAGCCAAAGCTCCGCATCTGCGGAAATTATCAAATTCCCGGAGTCGCTTCTGCAACAAAAATTTTGCATCTGTAGCTTCGCAGATGTGGCTCCTTGTCCGCTTCTGCGGAAACTACTGCCCAGACAAAAACTCATACCTGCGGCCTCCCCTTCCCACCTGCGACACCGCAGATGCGGTTCCCATTCCGCCGGTGCAGAAATACCAGAAGCAGCAAATTTTCTGATTCTCTTAATTCCAAAAATCTTCCTGTTAGCCATACGAAATCACCCCGAGGCCCCCGGGACCTCAACCAAAAGCACCAACACTTCCTAAAACCTCACTCAAACTAGTTCCAATCACCAAAACACCTCAAACAACACCAAAACCGTCAAATTACATCGGATTCAAGCCTAAGTTCTTCTAAAACTTCCAAAACACGCATTTGATCAAAAACCCAACCACACCACCTCTGAATGACCTGAAATTTTGCACACACATCCCAAATCACATATTGAAGCTATAGAAACTCTTGGAATCTCATTCCGACCCTCGGATCAAAATATCACCCATCAACCAGAAATTGCCAAAATACTAACTTCGCCAATTCAAGCCTAATTCTACACCGGACCTCCAAAATCACTTCCAATCACACTCATATGTCACAAATCATCCCCAAAATCTGACCAAATCATCAAAATTCATATACGAGCCCTATAACACATATGTCAACCTTCGGTTGGCTTTTCTAAACTAAGCCTTCCTTAAAGATACTAAGTGTCGCATTTCCTTCTAAAATCAATCCAAACCAACTCAATCATAAAAGACATTGATAATGAAGCATAAAGAAGTAGAAAAATGGGAGAAACAGAGTGGTAACTCATGAGGCGACGGGTCGGGTCATCATACCCAGTGGGCATGCATTTCTAAAATATGTACTTTAAAGGATCCATTCTGGATATGAGGTTGGTGGTGTAGGCACAGAAGTAATGGCTCAATTTCTAAGTTGTCCAGGTTAAAGCACAGCAAGTGCATTCGAGCAGAGAATACCCTACTTCATTAGGCATGAATTTCTTACTCAGGTAATATATGGCTTGCTCCTTTCTCCCTGTCTTATCATGTTATCCTAGAACACATCTGAAAGTTCCATCTAACACAGACAGATAGAGTAGCAATGGTCTTTCTGGTTCTGGCGGGACCAGTACTGGTGGTTTAGATAGGTACTCCTTGATCTTGTCAAAATCTTTCTGACAATCCTCGGTCCAACTTGTCTCAGCATCTTGAAGATGGGTTTACATATGAACGTGGACTGTGCTATGAATCGACGGATGTAGTTGAGTCATCCTAGTCTCGTCACATCCTTTTTTCTCTTAGGTGGTGCTAACTCTTGAATAGCTTTGACTTTAGACGGATCCAGCTTGATCCCCCGACGACTGATGATGAAACCCAACAACTTCCCTGCGGGAACCCCGAATTCGCACTTTGTGGGTTCAACTTCAAATTGTACCTCCTTAGCCTGTCAAAGAACTTCCTCAAGTTTGCTATATGATATGTGGCCCTCTAGGATTTGATAATGACATCGTCGACATACACCTCCATTTCTTTGTGTATCATATCATGGAAGATGGTTGTCATGGCTCTCATGTAGGTAGCCCCAGCAATCTTCAAACTGAATAGCATCATGTTGTAATAGCACACACCCACCGCATGATGAAAGCTTTCTTTTCTGCATCTTCTTCATCCATACAAATCTGGTGATAACCCACGAAGAAATCTACAAAATATTGGAGTTCATGCTTGGCGTAATTATCAATCAGAATGTGTATGTTTGGTAGTGGAAAATCTTCCTTTCAACATGCTTTGTTTAAATCCTGATAATCGACACATGCTCTGACTTTCCCATCCTTCTTCAATACTGGCACAATGTTGGCTAACCAAGTTGGGTACTCAACCACCCTGAGAACCTTGGCTTTGATCCGCTTGGTAACTTCCTCCTTGATTTTCAAGTTCATGTCTGGCTTGAAGTTTCTGAGTTTTTGCTTCACTGGCGGACACATGTGATTAGTAGGCAACTTGTGAGCCACTATGGAAGTGCTCAAACCAGTCATGTCATCATACGACCAGGCGAAGATGTCCTCATACTCATTTAGGAAATGGATGTACTCATTTAGGAAATGGATGTACTCTTCTTTCTCTGTCGGTGATAAGTGAATGCTGATGCGAGTCTCCTTGGCAGTCTCGGCATCTCCCAAATTTACTGCTTCTCTTTCATCCAAGTTAGACTTAAGCTTATTCTCAAAATTTTCAATCTCTCTCACAATTTCCTCAGATATATTATCTTCTTCCTCTGAGTCACTATTCTCATGTTGCATTGCCTCATTACATGTCACTATCACTGGTTCACCAGAAAAAGTAATAATAACATTTTAGAAGGCAAAAGTATAAAAATAGTAATGAAAAATGATAGAGGACAAATGCATTTGATTATAACTGAGAATATTCTTTAGACAAAGTTTGGCTCGATGAATCGAGCATTTTATTTTAAAAGAAAGAAATCTTAAAACAAAATTACTGGAAATCTTAAATGCCTTGAATGGATATAGAAGTAAATTCTGCCAAGCTACCCAAGGACTTGACGGGCTCGGGATGGTATGGCGGTATAGTTTCTGAGAACAGCTCCCTTTCTCATAGTTTGAATGGTGATGCCTTCTTCCTCCTCCTCCTCAATTATGGCATTACAGTCCATATCCTCATCTTCCAAGAACAAATACTTCAATCCAGCTAGTGCTTCTTCTTCTGCAGTGCCCCATATTGTGTCAGCCTGGTGGAAAGCCTGTTCCAAATGTGGCACTGGCTGCTCAAGAGGGTAATATATATGGTCCATGCCATGGAGGCAACCAATTCCTGTACTCATGCCATATGTACTGGTATTCGAGCCTAAAGGTGGTGCTATGATTTTTCAGCAGTATTGGTTGGTGATGCCTTGGATGTTATTTCCCAACCATTTGCCGGGTTCATGCCTGGACCATGCTAGTATGCTTTCTATTTTATTACTCTACCACTTATCCTTCTCGATGGCGTTGACCCGTTCGATGTGATGATAGGTTTCCCCTCCCAGCCTCCTTCTTTGTCCAATGGCCGAGATGGTTTGACTGGTGTAGATGGGGTTCCTTCCATCCCCGTAAATGATCACCTCCTGATGGTTCCATTCAAATTTCACGGCTTGATGTAGTGTGGAAGTCATGGCTCCAGTAGCATGGATCCATGGTCGTCCCAACAGAAGATTGTATGAGGCCGGTATGTCAAGCACTTGGAATTTAATGTCGAACCAAGTTGGCCCCATCTGCAAGCAAAGGTTAATTTCCCCAATCGTTGCCCTCTAGGACCTATCGAAAGCCTTCATATTCATTATTCCTACACGTATCTTATGGAAACCTTTATCTAGCCTCTTCAGAGTGTCCAATGGACAAACATTTAGGCTCGAACCTCCATCAACCAGGACCTTGGCAATGAACTTATCTTCAAACTACACCGTGATATACAGGGCTCGATTGTGATTTAGACCCTCGGGCGGTAGCTCATCCTCGTGGAAGATAATCTTATGGCTCTCCAGTACTTGCCCAACCATGTTGGCCATTTCTCCCTATTGATTTTGTTGGGCGCATAAGCCTCGGTTAGTACTTTCATCAAGCCATTCTTATGTGCCTCTGAATTTTGTAATAGTGACAGGATATATATCTGAGTAGGGACTTTGTTTAGATGGTCAACAATAAAATACTCTTTGGCCTATACTTTCCTTCGCAGGTCATCTGGTCCAGCCTTAATGATAGGTTGCCTAGTAGTGGCATCCTTATATGAACCTCCTAAATGTTCTGGTGTATAGAATCTTCTAGTTCTAGTCATTCTTTGTGTAGTGTCAGATTCCTCTACCTTGGCCTTCCTTTTCACCGAGCCTCAATAACATAATACCAGGATATTGCCTTTTAGTTGAGTGAGGGTGTGGTTGACACCGTCATAGCGAAAGGTGTGGCCACTTCTACTTCAAATGGAGCGGAGGTGGCTGCGAGCGGAGCCACTTCCACCTCAAATGGAACTGATGCGGCTACCTCAACATCAATAGGTGCCTAAGTCTGAACCATAATAGGAGTAAGCGTGACTGCAACCTTAAAGTCATTGCCTTCTCGAATAAGCCTGATTGACCCCTCAAGCTTCCATTCTTCATTTGTCTCTATCACATGTACACCATCACCTCTGGTATCAGGGAGGGGATTGTTGTGATTATTGGGGGTGTCTTTCTTTTCTTATATGATCTTGTTGTCAATTAGTGTCTGGATCTTATCCTTCAATGTTCGGCAGTCGTTAGTGGTGTGCCCTTTCATACCAGAATGGTACGCAAAAATTTTGTTTGGATTGACCCATTGGGATAGATTCTCTAGTGTCACAGTAGGAACAGGAATGACATAACTCGTGGCTTTTAACCTTTTGATACAGTTGGTCGATGGGCTTAGCAATGGCTGTGTATTATTTGGGCGATTTGTGATTGAAGTTGGGTCTTGGTCTTAGGTAATTTTGGCGAGCTGTGGTGTTTTAAAGTGGGATGGTTGGGAGTTGTAGGTGTGATGGATAGAGACTGGTTGGGAATATTTGGGAGATGAAGGCTTATATGTAGGCGGTGATGCTTGGTATGTGGGCAGAGGAGTTTGATATGTGGGTGGAGTTGTCTGATAAGTAACTGGAGATTTTAGACTCTAGACCACCATTACTGTCCCAAAACCTCTCTTCTTCGATATACTGCCTGATTGGAGTGCTTTATTTGTGGCTTGCAGTGCTTCAAAGTTTGTTACCATCCCTTTCTTAATTCCTTCCTCGATCATTTCCCCGAGCATGATGATATAAGAGAATTTGTGATTTTCGATGACCATCAACCTCTCATAATATTGTGGATCCTTTGCCCTGATGAAGAATTTATTCATCTTTTCTTCATCTAGAGAGGGCCTGACTTTGGCTGCTTCCGACCTCCAATGAGTAGCATACTCACGGAAAGTTTCAGTTGGTTTCTTTTTGAAATTCTAAATGTAAAATACATCTGGTGCATTCTTTGTGTTAAACCTGAACTGGTCCATGAATTTTGAAGCCATGCTTAACTAATTAACCCATTTTTTGGGATTCTGGCTGATATACCAAGACAAAGCATCCCCAGTAAGGCTCCTCATAAAGAGCTTTACTCGGATCTTTTTATTTTTCCTGACACCGACAAGCTTTGTCATAATAGGTCCTTAGATGAAACCTGGGATCACCTGTACCATCGAACATATCAAACTTGGGAGGTTTTTATCCTTTTAGCAGTTCGACAAACAGATGTATGCACATATTTTCATAGTTTAATCCTTCTATTTCCTTATCGCCTTCAACACCTTGAATTTGGCTTGTTAACTTCTTGAGTTCTTCAGCCATGTTCTTAATGAGCAGGTCCTTACCGAGAGGCTTTCGTGCATTGGAAATTGGTTAGGTAGAGTGGGGTATAGTTTCCATTTATATAGGGTTGCTTTGATGGGTGCCACGAACTTGGGTATAATGATGGTCATTGGTGGAGTTTTATGGATCAGGAATGAGTGGTGGTGTATTTTGGGGGATTGTGGTAAGTGGTTATCGGTGGGTACTGAATTGGTTGATGATTTTGTTACGTTGGAGTTGGTATCGACAATGGATTGATATTTTGGGGTGGAGTTGTGTATTGATTTGGTACAGTAGGATTTTGTGGCTGTTGGTTTTGTGTGTTCTGAGGAGGTGCCGGGTTCTTTGCGTATTGTTGGTAGACATTAGGGACATTGAGGGTGAGTGACATGTTTTCCATGTTGCGAACCTTCTCAAGTTCTCCTTGTAGTTCTAGTAACTTTTGTTCTAGTCTCAAAACCAGATAATTTGGGGCCGGAGTACTACGGCCATCGGAAGCCTCTATGTTCTAAGCATTTTCCTTTTAGATTCTGCTTAAGTCGTCCATCTTTGGTTTTCCTTTGCTTTTTGTATTGCTTGGAGGTGGAGGAGGTGGAGGGCCTCTAGATCTGGTGTGATACGCTAATAATGCCAGTATGAATGAACCAACCTAAGGGATGGGAATAATAAAAAATAAAGACAAGTAAAAGGTAACAAGTTAGTGAGGATCCTGAAATATTTGTGGTATTTAGATACATATTGCGGAAATATAAATTTGTATCCTATTTTGGGAACCTTGTTGCGCCCAAGGTAGGTCTAGTGACAAATAAATTTGGAGAACTTTTAATGCCGAATAAATGCTTAATTTCATAACATAAAAATAGGTGAATCCCGATATGACACTAAAATAATAATAAACTAAGTCACTACTGGCACTTGGCGTTATTACATTTTAGGAAAAGCAAGTAAATCTAGCCTACTTGGTCCCAGAAGGACCGTCCCAAGATTCGATCTTCCGTAATCAATCGTATAGATTCCCTAGCTCGCGCAGCCCCAACAACAAGTAGTCTGTAGCCAAATGTCCTCCTTCAGCTCCTTCAGCGTTCTAGCAGTTTTCAACCCTCTTTACGATTTTGCCCTCCAGCTCCACTATTCCTCGCTCCAAGCATTCCAATTTCCTGTTGGAAGTGAATACCATTTTCTTCCATTCCTCAATCAACCTGACATTCCTCTCATGTATTTCCCGGTGCTCAGTTTTAGAATTGTGGACCCTTTTGCGCAACCTATTGTACTTCACTTGAGCTTCAACTTCCTCATATATGATTCTGTTTCCTCAACCGACCCTTAGTGTCACCATCCCTTTCAGATTGTCCTCTAACCATGTGGGATATAGAGGCTAGCACCCCGCATGATACCTATCTGGCTCAATGGTATTCTTCTCCACAATGATTTTGCAGTGCCACATATGCTGAGTTTGGCACTTGTAAGGGACAGCGTCTTCTTGAAAATCTGCCCTGAAATGACTCATCTTGACAACCCTTGGTACAACCTATTTTCTACCTGCTTTTTGCATAACTCGCATAAGTACATATGGCTATATGCCTCTCAACCTGATCAACACAAAGTGTGGAGCGTCCCTGGATCTGATTATAAACTTTTCCGTGGGGAACCATTCAAACATCTATTGCACCTATTCCTCGGTCAGATTGTCGAAGAACTCTACCAAATATTTTGCACTTTCCGGCTGAGCAAATCTATCTGGAATGTAAGCCATCTGCTTAGGGTGATAGAAGGAAATATGGTCGTTCCAAGCCCTTTGCGAAAAATCTTGACAAAAGAGACCCTTTTGGAAATGCTCTAGCAACCACAATTGCAGAAATAAATTGCAACCTTCAAAATGATTGACCCCTCTTTGACAGTGCTCCAGAGCACTGTAGATGTAAGCTATAATCTTGGGGACTATGGTATATGTCTGCCTATTAATCCTTTCCATCAAAGTCTTAGCAACCATGGCCAACCTAGTGTGGATTCTTCCCTTTTTCATTGGGAATACTATCAAGCCTAGAAAGCATACGATGAATACAAACACTCTGCGATGGATGTGACACAGTGAAGTGAGGGAGATCTCAGTATGGTAAGTGTGGAAAGACTTGATATGGCCATACTTCTCGTACAGGTATTCAAAAGGTATGTAGGAATCCTTTAAACATACTAGGTCGACATTCTTCTTCAGCCCTATCATTTTCAAAAACCCTCTGCTCGTACAGTTTTCTGGTACCAACAACCCGGGACTGTCCCAAGTTAGTCCTGCAATTCCTCCTATTTCTTCTAGAACTGGTGTCATTTCTATGTCACCGAAATGAAATACAACTCTTTCACTATCCCAGAATAAGGTGGCAGCTTCGATCAATCTGTTGTTTTGCTCAATATCTAGCAGGGAACGCAGGTTACCCAAGTACTTTTTTCATATGTTTCTTGTAACTAAAGGAAAGGTCCTCCCACCAATCTAGCAACAATGGTGGGATATTTCTAACCATACCGAATCTGGGACCTCGTGCCTCATTTTTGCAAAATAAAAAAGGTTAGACCTTACCCCCCACCGGACTCGACTATTTATAGATTTATGATCAATATATCAACATTTAGTTCTCCAAATTAATGCACAGGACGTGGTTTCATCCGTTGGGATTATGGAAACCTGATGGACTTTGGATAAGGCTTATCTTAGAGGATCATTATGTAGACAACATAACTGATACGACTAGGTGTGACCGTGATGCATGCACAACTTTAACCAGAGTAAGGTCTCTATGGGGTTCTAGACTGGTACCCTCAAGTGGACAACTCGGGGGAGAAGGCACGGAACCGTCGACTGCACCGTTGATTGACTTGTTTTACCGCAAATAAGCCTTTCCAAATTTAAGGGTAGTAAATACGAAGAGCGCAACCGATCATTAAAGCATTGCTATAGGATTTGAGAAGTACGAGTGGAATATGATGTGGAGCATGACTTATGCAGCAATTAATAAAATGTAGTCAAGTATTTGCACGTAGGAAGAATGATAAATACAGTATTTAAAGAATGGAAAGGATAGTTACAGATAAAGGAAAACAAAGAGACAAGTCGATTTCATGAATAGAAGAAACATAAATACTTAAAATAGGCAGTTAAATTCAAATAAGGGAGAAGGGTACAGAATAAAGCATGCTTGGATTAATTTTGTATAGATAAGTTTGTTATGGTAAGTGCCTAAAGATATCCCCAGCAGAGACGCCATGCTGTCGCGTCCCCTTTTTCCCTCCTTGCCGAGAGAAGTCTGTGTTTCGACATTCCATGGGGGTAATGACTCATTTCCTTTTAGGAGTTGGGTATTTTGAAGAGTCGCCACCTAACGAATTATGGTGCGCTAGGGCACCTAGAGTGATTAACTCTTGAATTGGTTTGCATTACCAGATATTAGGGTAAGTGCTCGAAGTAACCTCGAGGGGAAGGTGTTAGGAACCCCTTTTGGTCCACAATTGTGGGTCCCGGCTGAACTTATATTCATAAATTAGTCCATAAACAGTTGAATCAAAAAGGTTGCAAGTAAAGAACGTTAGATAACTCAAGTAATAAGATAAAGATTTGGATAAGTTTTAAAACAAAGTTTTAAATAAAAAGGGAATTTTGGTAAAGGAGGGGTCCTAGGTTGGTTAGCCTATAGGATCACCCCACACAATGTCAAGTAAACACTCCTCGATGAGGGTCTACACGTGACATTAGCGCGTAGTCATCATATCCCATATCTACCTTTTCCATCCCCTTTTGTGGTCATGCAAAGGGAGTGTTTGTTCTGCGAACCCTGTTGCGTGCTGCTATCGGTCCCTTCTTAATGGTCTTGGAGGGATTTAGGACCTCTACCTATAGGTGGTTCTAGATAGACCCCTAAGGTTTTAAAAGTTAAAATTCTAAGGCAACAATCAAAACACTTAGGACTTTCAGCACATAAAAAATGAGCAACTAGAGGCTCAAACTTTCCTCCTCAAATAAGCACATAAACAGCACGACTCAAGTACAATTAAGATCTTTTATTAGAAAGTGTCATAAGGTAGGATATCTAGGTTAATATGCAAAAACAAACTTATTTTTTAGAAACTCGGGAGTAGTGAACCTAGTAGTTGCCTATTGATTTTTTTAAACCTGTTAGGATCAGAAACATTAAGCAATAGAAACAGTTTTCAGAAATGTAATTTTTAAAATGCCCTAAAGGCTTGCCCATACGCAGAGTACTGGTAACTATATTAATATAGAAACAGAGAAGGTTTTGAAATGGACTTCTTTAATACCTATATGCATGTTGTTCTACTGTCAAATTGAGGCAGTTTTAAAGAACTTGTTTCAAAAAATATAGACTAATTAATTAAACCAATCATAAGTGAACTAAGCCTGGACTAAGTTAAATTACTAGACTAGTTTATATTGACATGAATAATCTAGAATATGGTTCCCTATATGCATGATTTCTAACTTTTTACTCTGATTTTAAGACATGCAGACATAAATACTTGCCATAACATAATTGAGATTAAGTCCTATAGGCATGGCATCTATTAGTTAATCTAATTTTAAGACATTGAAAACATATATAATACTCATCATAACAGAATGTGGATTAAATCCTATAGGCATGGCATATATTAATTAATATGATTTTAAGACATTGAAGGCATGATTATTTGGAACATATAGGCATGGTGAGGTGACAAAATGTAAAGTTGTATGAACGTGACTTCTACTTGATAAAGCAATTAGATAGTCCTATGAATATGATTTCTACCCGTAATACCCCATAGACATGTATCTACCCATCCCTTTTCACTAAATACCCCAATATTTATTTACAAGTTATTACAGACCAATGAATAAATTACATAAGTATATAAAAAAAAGTTATACTATATAGAGCCTCCGATTAGGCCCAGATTTCCCAAAGCCTCCAATGGCCTCAAATGAATCAAGTCCATAGACAATGCAGAGTCTTGGTGCATCAAAGTTCCTTAAGGATCTCAAGGATCACGGGCAGTGCTTACACCTAGATTTAGTAACAAAAAATTGTACAACTACAATGTGGAAAGGCCAGCCTCAGTATGCCAGAGTTCAGAGGGTTCTCAAAAGTATCCCAAGGTAATACACATACTAGAGGGGGCAGAACATATTGACTAAGAGTAGAGTGAAAGTGATTTTAGTGAAAACCTATATAAAAGAAGGCCTGAAAGTAATTTAGTAAAACTCAGAGACTGTTTGAAAAGAGATTGAAGAAATGAACAGAAGTCCAACGACTTAGCACAGGTTCATACCTAGCCAGGATTCACATCACTAAGGCAGATTCAGTAGTCCCAAGCAGGGGTCAAGGGGTTTGGGGAATACATATGACACATAATTAAGCAAAGATCGAAGAATTGATATAGGCATGCTCAGAGGCAGCTGACCAGACATAGTCACAAAACCAGAAAAATGAATAAGCTCACATATAGAGATGATATGGATTTGTGAATGCATGGAACATATGGTGGTAAACACATAGAGAAAATTGGTGTAGACATATTCAGAAATAATATAGAGGGGTAATATGCTGATTTAAAGGAAAGGGGGTACATAATAAGGTAAACATCAACTATATGCTTCATAACAAAATCACAAATAAAAGCAAATATGAAACAGAATTAACTGAAGCAATAAGAAAATCATATTGTTGTTGGAACTTTGAATTGAAATTTAAACATATCAGTAAAAAGAACAGTAAACAGAGTTGAAAGAATAGTGATAATAGGTGAATTTGACTATAATCACGCCGTAAATAATCACATTTTTATGTTGTTTTGATAATATATATGATGACAAAATGCTCTTAGTAGTGTCTTTTATGAATTGTAG
>MU734912.1:3922-21068 GCA_026770625.1 Nicotiana glauca
GACTCCCGGATCAAAATCTCACCTATCAACCGGATTCGGCCAAAATTCCAACTTCGCCAATTCAAAGCCTATTTCTATACCGGACCTCCAAATTCAATTCTGATCGCTCTCCTAAGTCATAAATCACCTCCCGAAGCTAACCGAACCACCGGAATTCACATCCGAGCCCTCTAACCACATAGTCAACTTCCGGTTGACTTTTCTGAAACAAATTCCCTTCTAAGAGGCTATATGCCTTATTTTCAACCAGAATCAATCCAAATTCACCCGATAGACTCTAATACTGATATAAAACATGAAACAACACACTAAGCGGAAAACCGGACGGTAACTCTCGTGACGACGGGCCGGGTCGTCACATTTGCTTTGTGAGATATCCATATTTGCTTTCCATATTTTGACAAGCGTTAGTATTTTCAGAAAAAATGGGAAGAAAATAAAGTTAAACCAATGATAAATAATAACATTTTAATAACAATTATATAACTAATAAGTGTAATTGTGCTTTATTTATACATTTACCACTTTCTCATATGGCTGATCATATATTCTTTCCCATAGTTTCTTTGTATCCTCAATTTCTTCTTCCTTCACAACCTCCCATGGTCCTACTACTTTTCTCATTTCCTCATCCAACCCCTTTGTGTCCAATGTGTACGCAGTAGGATAACTCTGGTTGATCAATTCATAAAAACCGAAAATATTGCATAAGCATCACTACACCACAGTCATTATAGATCATTAGACAATAAACATATCTCAACTTGATGAAATCATACATTCGAAATAATATTTAAGTAACCAAATAGTTCAAGATCCACGTCGACTAATGAGTCATGAATCACGGTGAACAGCCACAAGGACTATGACATCAAGGTTATGACAAACACTACAGAAATCTCGACACAATACTACCTAAAAGCTGAATAATATAAGTTTGACTAGGTCGATTAATGGCCTATTTGGCCCGAGCTTCCTTTTCTTCATAAAACTTTATTATGAAAAACTTAAAATTCATATAAAGTTAACTTAAAGAAATCTTTTTACACATAGTGTTTACATCATACTGATAAATATATGGCATGTATTACTTATACAGACTTTTATCACTTAAACCTATTATTTTGTTTCAAAGACGTTCTAACATCTAATGCTATTTTTAACTATAGTGATAGACGGAAAAGATAGCCAATCACCAAGTTTAAACTATAAATTAAAGTAATATATTTATAGTAACTCATCATATTAATCTTTGTTAACGAACACCTAAATATTCGGCTACAGATATATGTTTATGCCTTAACATCCTTAACATTTTAAAATTAATAGTAAAAAAACATTACTTTCACATTCAAGGCTAATAGTATAAGAGTATTACATTCACTTTCAAAATTAACTTAAATTGGGATGAAATAAGCAAGGCAGATAACGATTCATTACTTTAATAAAGAATATGTTAATCCTTAAACTAAACAAACTAAAATATTTTTTAAAATAAATACTAGAGTGATATTAAATTAAGACGAACTAATATTGTTTCATAAGATACATAATATTAATTGATACTAATGACTACTACTCATGTAAAGAACTATGATTACGTGATGGTTATTCACTAACTACTACGAATAGACAAAAATAAAAATTAAACTACTCAATCATCTTTAAGAACGGATCCATCACGGATCAAGTGGTCTATTTTCCCATCAGGGTGCTCAAAGAAGTCTGCCACATCCAAGTGGGTGATGTCAAATTCATTGTCATAGAAAAGATTAGCTTCGGGGCCTTTATTCTTTAGTTATGCTTGATAAACCTCAACCAGATGTCTTGTTGTATGACAAATATTTGCCCAATGCCTTTTCCACAGCAACAATAGCATTCAGTTTCTGAATCATTTGCCTTTGGCTTCTCTTCTTTCCCTTTTTACTTTTGGTGGTTATTTTTCTTTGGGGGATGGTTAACACCAGAAAAATTTCTTCCTTATCCATGGCCACGGCGGTGACCGCGACCACGAATAGGGTAGCGGCTTTTTCCCCGCTTAGCATAATGGGAATACACCTCATCCACTTTAGACAATGGTGTAGACCCAGTGGGTCGATTTTCGTGATTTATCATGAGCACGTCATTGTTTCGTTCAGCCATAAGGAGAAGAGAAATCAACTCAGAGTACTTCTTGAAACATTTCTCTTTGTACTATTATTGCAAGACCATATTGGAGGCATGAAGCGTTATAAACGTTTTTTCAAGTATATCATAGTCAGTGATAGTATCTCCACAGAGTTTCAATTTAGAACTAATTCTGAACATCGCAGAATTATATTAAGAAACAGACTTAAAGTCTTGGAGCCTCAGATGAGCACAATCTTATCGTGCTTGTGGAAGAGTAACCAACTTTAAGTTGTCATATCTTTCCTTTACCACAAAACAAGTGGATATTTGATTGTGAGATATTCTATTTCCAACCCTTCATCAAGGTGATGGCGCAAGAAAATCAAGGCCCTAGCACAGTCTTGGGTGGATGCTTTATTTTTGTCTTTAATGGCATCTCCAAGACCTATTGCGTCTCTATGAATTTCAACATCCAACATCCATGTAATATAGTTCTTGCCCGAAATTTCAAGGGCAACAAACTTTCTTTTTATAATATCATTCATAATTAAAAGGGGAGAAAAGTTATATCCTAGACTTCTCTAAAGCTTTTTGAGACTTTAGAGTTTCGTGCTGATAACGTGTAATAAAACAATAAAAGTAGAAGAACAATATTGTAGAGAAAGAGAGAGTAATTCTTATTGAATTTTTGGATGATTTACAATGGATGAGACCCCTCTATTTATAGGGAGGAAATGACTTAGTCACAAAGTAAAACTCTCTAAAAGATAAACATTCACTCTAGTACAATTTTATTCATAACACTATATGATATTTTATTGTGTTGTGTTTATTTTGAATTGCATAAAACATAGTTATAAACGGTTTTCTGCCAATTATAACCTTAGATCTTTTTTACTACTTTTGTATTCACGTATAAACTAGTAAAGGCTTTAATATTACTTTGAATTTTGCACTAATTTTTATTCATTAGGTTATATCGTTAAAAATATGGGAAATTTACATGAAAATACATTTAGAGAAAGAATTTTTTATCCGCCTAACCCACAAATACGATTTTCATTCGGTAGCCCACAAATATTAATCAATTTTATGAAAACAAGTCAAACTCGCAAATTTCGTCGAACTTCGTCAACTACACCCATAATCAAGCCTAAATCAGATTTTGCTTTTTTTCTTTTATTTTATCTTTTCTCTTTTTCCATTTTCATTCTTATTTATTTTTTACTTCCCTCTGTATAGTATTCCCTAAAATTCACAATATCAGGAAGTTGAAGTAAAAGTTATATTCATCCTTAAAGTCTATATTTTTTTTTTCCTTGCAAAATTCAAAGTTTTGTAAGGGAAATTCTTATTTCACTGAAAAAAATAAAAATTTACATTATTAAACACCTTATATACATTGTTATACATAGTCATACGTTAATTATACTTAAATATATAATAATATACACTATCTGAAGGTAACTTTTTTACAATTATCTATGTTGTATAATTATGTATAATCTTGTATACTTGTATATAATCATGTATAATTCTGTATAACTATGAGAATACACACAAATATACATGGTTATAATTATGTATAATCTTGTATACTTCTGTATAATCATGTATAATTCTGTATAACTATGAGAATACACACAAATATACATGGTTATACATGATTATACAAAGTATATATAGTTATATACAATATATACATCATTCTTCCTCCCTTCGGAAGTCATTAAAAGGAAAAATTACCAAAAAAAAAAAGGAGATTTCATAACTTAGAATAAGAGACAAGAATTAAAAGAAGTAACCACTCAATATTTTCTTTTTCTTCGAGCGGGAATAAAAGGATCCTCTAATGTGAAAGCCGGTATCGGCTTCGGCGAGCACTAAATCGAAAAGAAAAAGACTACAAAAGATAGATCTGGTGTGAATTGTTCAACAGTGTTATTTTGTGGAAGAGGAAGATACAGATAAATGGAGCAAGGACATCTGAAAAAGAACTCGACTATTTTGCTAGAGAGAGAGAGAGAAAGAGCAAGTTCGAATTGAAATTGAAAGAGAAAGAGGGTGGGGAGAAAATCTGAAAGAGAAAACTGACTTGGGAATGGAAAAAATTCCTCTGCATAAAGAAAAAGAGTGGGGACAGTGATGTGGCTAATCAATGAAAATAATTTTTTAACATTGTAGAAACTCGGCCATATCGGGTAAGAAGGAAAAATATAGGCCCAATTTTATTAGAATGTTGGGCCAACTGACAATAAAATTTTTCTAAAAATATTAGTTTAAGACTCATATTTATGAATAAGGATTGGTGCTATTTTTAACAGGACTTACTTGGTGTCAAGTGATGAATAATTTTACGATTTCAACACATTGGCGTCACTATAGAGTTGTAATTAACTTCAATAAGGAAATCGTTATTTTATACCCCCTCTGTTCCAATTTATATGAACCTATTTCTTTTTTGGTCCGCTCAAAAAAGAATGAACCATTTCTAAATTTGGTAACAATTTAGCTTAAACTTACAATTCTACCCTTAATGAGAAGCTTTTATAACCACACAAATACTCTGGGCCCCATTTGGATTTGTTTAGGACCACAAATTCCAAAAATTTTCATTTTTTTCTTAAACTCTGTGCTCAGTCAAACATGTTCACATAAATTGGAAAGGAGGGAGTAATAAATTTAAGAAGTGTCTAACTTTAAGGTGTTTACAAATTAAAAGAATCTTCTTGATGTGTATTTAAAAAAATACTTAATTAATTTTAAAATCATAAATATTAGAATTTTTCATATAAAAGGTATTTTAGCTATATTACATAAATCAAATAAGGAAAGGAGTTGTACAAGTTAAAATTTTAATTGATTTTAAATTCTTAGATATTATAATTTTTAAATAAAAATTTATTGAATTTTTTAATTGATTTTAAATTTCTAAAATTGGAACAATAATTAAATTATAATTATATACAATATTTAAAGTTTATTTTTAAAGGATAAAAAAGCGAACCAACAATTCATTAAGGCTTTCGTGATTATGCGCATTATATAGTACTCCACTTCGTTTCTCTCTCTCTCTCTTTTTTTTTTTTGTGTGTGTTACCTGGTATATACAACAAAGCAACAAAAGAAAATTAATGGAATGAAACCTCAAAAAGACAATTAAAAAAATTTCTTTAACTATAAGTGCATGACATCTTATATACTCTCTCCGTTGCAATTTGTCATGGAATTCAAAAATATGTATTTTAGAGGCTTATGGTCCTAAAATCTTAAAGAGTAAAATAAATATAATAAAAGTTTAAACTTATATTACTATTTTTAGAACGAACTAATAAAGAAAGTGTGTTATATAAATTGAGATAGGTTGAACACTACTTTCTATTTTGGATTTGCACAAATCTATAAAATATTAATATACCGAAAAAGAGAAAAAATATTAATATACTTTTTCTTGGAACCCCTTTTAATTTTTATGCTTTTGAACATCATCTTTAGGCGCAATATTATGTTAAGGAGTTTTCTTGAATAGACTATAGTCTATAATGCATGTTAGATTATGCTGGATTATAGACTATAATCGGACAAAAAAAAAAAAAAATCCTGCAGTAAACCATGAATTTCTTGAACTAGATTATACATTCTGTAATGCTATTTTTTGTACCAATTTCTTAAACAAAGCTGCAGCTCCAAAGTTGTTCCTTGTGAATTTTAACAAGTTAAAGTACTTTAACCTTAAAACCATTTGGGATTTTAATACTTTTTAAACACATCTTTAGGTGCATACACTGTTTGGTCCATTGTAAAAAAAAAATACCTTAACTCAAAAATAATTGTTCTTGTGAATTTTTACAAGTTCAAATACTTTTTTTCTTGGCACCCATGTGATTTTTATTCTTTTAATTATTATCTTTAGGAAGCAGAAAAAATGCTAGTGTTTTGTTTGAAACAACGGTAGGCTTTGCGCTTTTCAAAGTACCAAAGTGTTTAACTTAGTTCTTGATTATTTTTCATAATACATGGTGGTATAAATGCAAATGGATGTTTATGGGTTTGTATATTTCTAATATGTAATATATATTTGATATTGAATCTTTTTATTTTGCAGGATTTATGGAAAGAGTTCTCGACGTCTGATTCTGCTAAAAAAGTTTTTTTTTTCACTCTTTCACTATGCATAAAGGCATGAACTTTATAGCATTTGGCTATAGATTTCTGATGATAGGTGATAATAGGTAAATTAAATTATAATTAGGCCCTAAAGAAATATATTTTTGTATAGCTTTTAAGGTAAAAAGTGATAACAAAATGCTCTGATTAGTATTTTTCATGCTTTGTAGGCTATATCCAATAAAAGAAGTCTGTGGAGTACTTTTGGGATAAATTACGGAGAAAAGGAGGCCAATCATACAATATCCATAAAGTGCACCAAGCGAAGGGACAAAACCAGAACTGAAGCTGGTCTGCCGTTGTCCGGGCGTAACTGCGGTAGGACCGCGGCAGAACACTGCTGCAGATTCTGAAGGCCACTCTGGTCGCGGTCCTGGCGTAAAAGCGGTATGACCGCGGCAGGACGCGTAAACTTCAGGGACCAAAGTACAAAATACGGGATTTTAAGCCCTAAACCCTATATTAAACGAAGGAAGCCGACCAAGAAAGAGAGGGACGCCACTTTGGAGTAAAAACACACACGGGATCGTGAGGAAGTGGAAAATTCTCAGTTTTCTTCATCTTTTTCTAGTATTTTCAATTGATTCAACAATCATGCAATTGTTTGATTAAATCATGAGTGGCTAAACACCCATTGTTCTGGGGTTGTGATTTAGCCATGAATATTGTTGTTTGATATTAGCTTGACCTTGATCATAATTCACCAATATATCGTTGTTTCTTCAATTCTGCGTTTAATTGCTTAATTGTCTGGCCAACAATTAGGTTCTATTTACTATCTATGCTATGCTTGGGAAAGTCATGTTTAGATTAGAGAAGAATTGAAGAGAGCATGATCTTAACCCATAGGGGGAGCAGATTTGTGGTTAGGATAGAAATATACCTAGTCACCGTGCTTAATTAAATATCGTAATCTTAATGCGTTCTTAATAGATTGATTTCATAGGAATATAGGCATTAATCTATTGAGAATAGGTGAGTAGTACTTCGGGAGAAGGTTATGAGAGCATTTATCGATTAATTAGCAATGATTGGTGAATTATATGAAAGGGAGAGTAAATTAGAACACAATACGAATTGTGAATCGATCACAATCCTGGAATAGTTGTCTCTACTGAATACACAACAATCAATTCGTTACTTGATAATTTAGTTAGTATTTAGAATTGTAGTATAATAGAATTATATTATTGGACCTTTATTTTAGTTGGACTGAATAACAATTTGAGTAATTCCGTGAGTAGTTTACACAAGTCTCTGTGGGTTCGACACTCAACTTATCATTATATTACTTGTCGACCACGTATACTTGCGTGTGCATTTGGGAGCAACAAGTTTTTGGCGCCGTTACCGTGGACTTGAATATTAACTACTTGCTAGTTTTTTCTTTAATTGCTTATTTCGTCTAGTCCAACGTTACTTGATTGTTGCTCAGATCTCAGGAACTTTGATTAAATACGTAGGGTGAGAAGCCAAGACAAACTTTAAGGCTTTGATCCTGAACCTGAGAGGACATTTCACAGGAGGTTGAGGGAAGCAAGGGACACGAATAATATTCAGGCGCTTATTCAATTTCCTGTGAACATGGTAGAGGAGCAACCTATGGCTGTTCAGGAGGTGGCAATGCCTAGCATTGCTAATGTCATCTCTAGTATTGTGACGACCCAAAGGGTCATCACCTATTTTCTCTCTTTTCCGTGCTTCCGAGGCCTTGAAAACATCACTTTTAGTCATCTCAATTTGCGTGCGCAGTCCGGGCGCGTAGCCGGAAAGTTTAAATATGAATTATGTGTAAAAATTGCTAAATTTTTATATTAATATAATTAAAGTTGACTTTGATCAATATTTTAGGTAAACGGACTCGGACCCGTAATTTTGACGGTCTCGGAGGGTCCGTAGAAAAATATGGGACTCGGGCGTATGCCCGGAATCGAAATCCGAGGTTCCGAGCCCGAGAAATGAATTTTTAAAGAAATTGTTTTTCTGAAATTTATATGGAAATTTGAAATAAAAATGGTTTAGAAAGTGTTGGTATCGGGCCCATATTTTGGTTCCGGCGCCCGGTACGGGTCTTATATGTAGTTTAAGCACTTTCTGTGAAGTTTGGTCGAAATCAGACGTCATTTGACGTGTTTCGGACCTAAATATCTAAAAGTGAAAGTTTAAGAAGTTTGATGAAAAAGAGATGATTTTGAGGTTTGATTCCTCGTTTATGATGTTATTTTGGCGATTTAATCGCACGACTAAGTTCGTGGGATGTGGTTGAGTTAGTGTGTGTGTTGAGTTAGGAGTCCCGAGGGCTCGGGAGTGTTTCAGAGGTGATTCGGGGTGTTTTGAACTTAGTAAAAAAAGTTGCAGAAAAATCTGACATTTTTGCCCAGCGATTTTTTAAATGTCAAAACAGAAGCAGCGACGTGTTTTATTCCAAAATTCACATGAGCTCTTCTTCTCCACAGACCCTAGGCGACATGTAGAGCGATTCTTTACCAAATCTTCTTGATTAAGTATTATCTAACTCATTTTCTTCATTTTTTATCATCATCCATTGAAATCCTAGGCCTAAAACATGTAATCTAGGGTTGAAATTGAGGGAAATGGATAGAGTTAGGGCTTTTCGATTTTCTTTGATTTAGACCTCGTTTTGGGGTCGAATTTAAAAATAAATTGTATATTCGGGCTCGTGGGGGAATGGGTGATATGGAATTGGTTCGAACCTCGTGTTTTGACCAAGCGGGCCCGGGGTCGATTTTGGAATTTTTGGAAGAAAGGTTGGAAATCTATATTTAGGCATTGGGTTTGATCTGTTTAGCTATTATTGATACTATAAAGTCATTATTTCATAGATTTGATTGAATTGGAGCCGAATTCGAGAGGGAAAGCGGTCGTTGTGGATTGATTTAGCTGTGGGAGTTGAGGTAAGTGTTTGATCTAACTTTGGCTTGAGGGAATATGATTAGAGTATTGGTTGCTAATTGCTAATTATCGAGTACGGTGTATAGTTATGGTGACGAGTATCTATACATTGGTGTCTAGCATGGCCGTGAGTCCTTATTTGTGCTTATTCTAATTTTGTTGTGATTCTTCCTTGTGGAATTGATGATTTCTATATAATGTGAAGAATATGAGAAAAAACTGTAATTATTTCCTTGCCGGGCTGTATTCGTATAGTGATTATCTCCCTTGCCGGGATGTGAAGGTTATTGTTGTTGTTCCCTTGCCGGGATTTAACTGTTTACTTGTGTTTCCCTTGCCGGGACTACTATTACTGTTTGTCTATCCTCCCGCCCCATTGGTTGTGATTGTTGCTTGGTAGAGGAAGAGTGATAAAACACGAAGGTTGATGCCGTGCACGATTTGTGTTGAGGATATGTTAATGTACGAAGGAACATTCCGTGCCATGTTTTGATTATTAATGCACGAAGGAATATTCCGTGCCATATTTTGATTATTATTGCACGAAGGAACATTCCGTGCCATGTTTTGATTATTTTTGCACTAAGGAACATTTCGTGCCATGTGTTGATTATTAATGCACGAATGAATATTCCGTGTCATGTTTTGATTATTAATGCACGAAGGAACCTTCCGTGCCACGTTTTGATTATTATTGCACGAAAGAACATTCCGCGCCATGTTTTGATTATTTTTGCACGAAGGAACATTATATGCCATGTGTTGATTATTTATGCACGAAGGAACATTCTGTGCCATGTTTTGATTATTAATGCACGAAGGAACATTCCGTGCCATGTTTTGATTCCTAATGCACGAAGGAACATTCCGTGCCATGATATGAATACTAATGCACAAAGGATCATTCCGTGCCATGATATGAGTGTTTATGCACGAATGATCATTCCGTGCCATATTGTAGTTGTACAGTTCCATCCCTTATTTATTAATTTTGTATTCTAAACCGTTACAGCCCCTACAGCATGCTCCCCTCCCTCTTGACTTGTTAAATTCATGTATTCTCTTCTATATATATATATATATATATATATATATATATATATATATATATATATATATATATATATATATATATATATTGAACTGCACAGGTTTGATTGGTAGTTCGGTCCTAGCCTCGTCACTACTTCGCTGGGGTTAGGCCAGGCACTTACCAGCACATAGGGTCAGTTGTGCTGATACTACACTTCTGTGCTCTTTTGCATAGATCACGGTGTTGGAGCAGCTATTGGACAACGACAGTAGATTGGGAGCAGACCTTTAGTCTAGAGACACCGAGGTAGACTTGCTGACGTCTGCATGGCCCGGAGTCTCTTCTATCTCTACTTTAGTTTGTTATCCTTTGTACCGGAACAAATATAATTGTATTTTTATTCAAACGTTGTATTTAGCATTCTCTAGACATTCGTGAGCTTGTGACTCCAGTTCTTAGGTAGAGAATTTTGTTAAACTTCCGCATTTCTTCCAGTAATTATATGTTGAGACTTCTGCTTTATCATGTTATGTATTGTTATTATTAAATGATCGATAATTTCTAAAAGAAGTAAATTAACTTGGCTTGCCTAACTCCTATTAGTAGGCGTCATCACGACTCCCGAGGGTGGAAAATCCGGGTTGTGACAAGTTGGTATCAGAGCACCAGGTTATATAGGTCTCACGGACACACTTAGTAGAGTTTGAAGGATCGGTACGGAGACGTCTGTATTTATCCCCCAGAGGCTACAAAGTTAGGAAAAACTTCACATTTGGTCTTTCTTATCGTGCGGTTCTGTTTCTCAAAACATCGATTGAATTTCTACTCTGTTCTTTCGCAGATGGAGAGAATACGCGGTTCCTCACCTACCGTTCAACAGTCCGAGTCTCGAGAAACAGCCCCAATGGCGGAGCCTCAGGTTGATTTTGAGGAGGAGGCTCCAACCCCAGCAGTCTCGGTGGGCCCAGCTCAGGTCCCAGAGATGTTCATTGCCACGTCAGTTCTTCAGGACGCTCTAGTCCGATTGGTAGGCTTCATGGAGAGTGTCATTCGAGCGGGTTTGCTTCCAGTAGCCCCAGCCACTTCCCAGGCTGGAGGAGGGGTTCAGACTCCTGCTACACTTACTCCGGAGCAGGAAGCTCCCCAGGTTCAAGTTCCAGTGGTTCAGCTAGCAGTGGCAGACAACCGGGTATAGTGGCTCAGGCCAAGAGTGAGGTCACTTTTCAGGAGGCGGCCAGTGTGGGCCGTAGAGTTGAGAGAGTTCTGCCACAGGGAGGTGGTCATGGGTCGGGTAAGAGGCCCCGTCATGCAGGCAGATTCAGTGGTACCTCGTCTGGAGGTAGAGGTTCTTATGGTAGAAGTCATCCTCCTAGGCCCTTTCAGTCAGCTCTCACTACAATGAAGTATGGAATTTGCAACAACGTTTTAGCAACAATTAAAATATTATTGGCTAAAATGGATAAATGACAACAACTCTAAAATTGTTGCTATAATAATCTTGTTGCCAAATATGTTAATTTTGTTGCCATATTCTATGGTTTAGATAATAAACTTTAAAATTTTAAAAATGACAATAACGTTATAGCAACAACTATTGTATTGTTGCCAAATTTTAATAAATGGCAACAACTAATTTTAGTTGTTGCAAAAAATAAAATATTTAACATAATAAAGTGAAATTATAAAGAAAATTGGCAATAATAAAGGATTTTTGTTGGCACTAAAATTGGCAACAATAAAGAATTTTTGTTGGATTTTTGTTGGCACTAAAATTGGCAACAATAAAGAATTTTTGTTGGCAATAAAATTATTTTGATATACGATGGCCTAAAACTTTTGATTTTTCGCCAAAATCGAGTCACAAACCTTTTTCCCTTTTAATTGCTTTTCCCGATTTTTTTTAGCTCATCCCTAATAACCATTCTAGCTAGGGGTTTTGTTATCAATTCTACTTGAAAGAGCTCTTCCCTGCTGCTCGTCCTCTTCCCTGCTGCTCGTCCTCTTCCCTGCTGCTGCGTGATGCGTCCTCTAGACTGCTGCTGCGTCCCCCTTCCCTGCTGATGTGTCCTCTTTGTTGCTTCGTTTTGCGTCTGACCGGCGAAGAACAAGTAAGAATTCAATCATTAATTTCTTTACCCAATTGCATTTTGTATCATCGATGGTTAATAAATAGAAGACCTGAAACTCCTACCTCCAAAGTACACTAGATTTCTGCCTCCTAGTCAACCAAGAAACTTTTAGAAACAAAGGTGAACAGGTGAAGGTAGAACTACTCAAAAGGGAGATCAAGCACTCTGAGATTTCGAATTGGAAATTATACAATTGTGACCAATAAAAAACGCATGCGATGATCTTTAAGACTTATATCCAAAACTAAAGAAATTGACAGCCTAATTTCAATGAAAACGAAAACTCTGCAGTTCACTACTCGCTGAAGTGCTGGATGAGCACTTCGACTGAACAGTGACGCTGCAGTAAAGAGCATGTATTTGTTGTAGGTGTTAGGCCCTCAAGCATCTACATTTATCGCCAAAAAGCACCCCATCAACTGAAATAGCTTGATTTTTCCATTGAACCCAAAAATTTAGGAGCCATTTGGACAACATTTGGAAAAAGCTTTTTGAGTAATTTTATTTAATTATTTATATGTTTACTTCTTTTTTTTTTGTAAATAGCTATTTGAGATAGAGAGTTTGAGTATATTTTAAGTTCTACTTGAAAGAGTTCCTCCCATGCTGCTGCGTCCTCTTCCCTGCTGCTGCGTGTTGCGTCCTCTTCCCTGCTGCTGCGTTCCTTGCTGCTGTGTTCTCTTTGTTGCTTCGTTTTGCGGTTGACCGGAGAAGAACAAGTAAGAATTCAATCTTTAATTGCTTTACCCAATTGCATTTTAGAGCTGCAGCGTGTAAATTCTGAATTTGTCGCTCTTTAAAGTCGTCTTTCAAAAATTTCACGTCACTCATGTTTACTCTTCAACTACAGATGACATGACAAGCAATTGGGATATACAAAAAAAGAATAACATCTGGTTCTATTTAATTGGTGTAACAAAGGAACAAATTCCTTGGTCTTATTCTTCGTAATCCTGATAAATATTTTTACTAAAAGATTTATCTTTTTTTCCCTACTAGACTAAGTTAAAACTAACATAGAATGGGCGCAGAGAAAAGAGAAAAATGATTCTTGTTTGTGGGATTTGGTATTGCTTACACAAAGTGAGTCCAAAGTTATTAAACTTACAGAGGAATATTAGCTTAAGACCCTTTGCTTTTCTTTTCCAAGTCATGTTATAGTAGAGGAAACTTTTGATATCAAGTTTCTCACCTTCCATTTACGGTATATATTACTGCGATTTTTTTACTTGAGTATTGGGTCACTAGAGAGCATGATAATTTTGTGTGTCTGATCTCATGCGGATA
This sequence comes from Nicotiana glauca, assembly GCA_026770625.1. Taxonomy (NCBI): domain Eukaryota; kingdom Viridiplantae; phylum Streptophyta; class Magnoliopsida; order Solanales; family Solanaceae; genus Nicotiana; species Nicotiana glauca. Next base: position 17,561 of record MU734912.1, read on the forward strand.
TGATTATTCCAATGAAGATATTAAGCTGTCATAATTTAGGTAATACACCAAAATGGAGGTATCAAAATATCTTTAAATGGACCACTACTGTTTTATTTCTGAAGTTCTCCATGTTCTGTCACATCTTTAGCATTCATGCTACTTGCGGTTCCGAGTAGCTTTTTAGAAATGAACAGGTTCAGTTATGTTGGTCTTTATCTAAAGAATAGTTGGTGAATCTCATATCTGCATTTGTGACCTCCCTGAGAATCTGCAAATGTTTTTTAATGTATAAGCCTGTGAGCATGCAGTAGATTTTTTTACCTCATTCATTTATGTGGAGTTTTTCTTTCTTAGCAGTAATAGATCCCCAGACAAAGGCTAGAAAGAACGTGAAAGCAACATATTTGTAATCTAATGTTGAATAATTGACAAAAGAGCATGGAAAATACCACATAATGAGATGAATATTCAATCAGTGATATTCACATTCGAATCTAGTTGAAATGTGTTATAAACCTAGAGGAACTTGACTGAGTAAATGAAACAAGCTGGTCATATCAACTTACTTCCTGGGCTTGTGCAGGGGATGCAACCTTTCCGGTTCCAATAGCCCAAACAAGCTTATAAGCTATAACCACTTTTGTCCAATCTTTTACTCGGTCTACAATGAGATGTGAAAACAGTTAGCTGAAGGACCAAAAGATCCATTGCCAGTTGACACATTGCTATTCCAAAAAGTTACTACTCCAATGACAGTATTTGACACAATTAGGCAAATCACTTTCATGTTATTGTATTCGTAGGTACTTTCAATACTAAGTGAAACTACTTTGTCTTCGTAACTTCCATTGGCTTCATTGAAGCTCACTTTTTGAAATATGGAACCTTTACAATTTTATAAAATAGACTCCAAAACCCGACATGTCTATTGTCTTATATGTAGGATTCTTTTTAATCCTTTACCTTTGTTAAAACTTAAAAAGATAGCATTTACGTTCTCTACTTATGTTGATCAAGTTGTGTTGATGTTATTCAAAGCAACCAGTTATCAAACTAAATGTAGAGAATGAGTGAACGAAACAAAACCAATAAGGCAAATTAAGAAATGAATCATATTTGCGGCAAAAAATCATTCCAAGCAGTATCTTTTGAACATGTAACATATGTCTTTATTTTTACGAGTTTTGGTTATTCTTGATTTAATAATATAATTTTATTTGTTTTGTAAGAGAAATAAAAATACTGGAAAAGAACCAAACTTGCAGAAACTTTGGGAATTGACTCACATGAAGGACGGACATTGGGTTAATGATGCCTCTGCTGAATTAAATGTACATTTGGCACTTTTATCTTTATTCCTATAATATGAGTTTTTAGAAATAAATACTGAAAGTAAAATACTGTATAAATTTTTTGTAGGATAAGGTGAACGAATATATTGCTGAACAAATCCAAAAAATTGAAGAGGATACCGATTTGGACCCGATTGTTAATGCTGCATTTGTGAAAGTTGTTGGAGAAACGTCAAGTTATTGTCGGGGTCAAGGATTGGGAGTTAAGTCAACAAGTAGGAGATCCATGAATGGAATTCAAGAGAAACTGCAAGCACAACAAAAAGAGGCAGAAGAAGAACGTCGTAAACGAGAGAGTGTAGAATGCCAGCTAAAAGAAGTACAGAAACAACTTGAGGACATGCTTGTATTGATTAATTACTTTTGTCGCTCGCACTATTTGTGTTTCTGACTCGTTCCCATATCATTCCTTTTCACTGATTTGTACGACAAATTAAGTTATGTAATTTTATTATATTTAACAGAATGGAGTTTCTGGTGGGCTTCTAAATATTATTTCCAATTTAAGTGGTTCAAATGAGGCAACTCGTTCAAGACTTATGGATAACATCACGATAAGAAACTTGGTCTAACTCTTGTAAAAATAAATTCGTTGATATTGTTCAATATCATGTTTGTATTATAGTTTTCAGTTACAATTTATTTAGTTCTCTGTCATGGTTACCAGAAAATGTTTCTTATCAAACGACCTTCCTCATACCAAGCACACATACATTTTAGTTTAAACAACATTTTGGCATATCTAAATTATACCAGAAGCCTTGGTTAAATTATACATGCATCTCCCTTTTTAAATCACCAGTTTGGTATAGTACACTAAGGTTGTCTGCTACACAAGCTCTTTAACACTGTTCTGTTTACATAAACATTCTGTCTCATTCATCACAATAATATAAATATTTCAATAGTACCATTTTTGTACAGAAAAAGATCACTTTGCTTTTTCTTTCTTTGTAAAGTTCTTCTTGCTGGTATTTTGGATTCTGAAGCGCATATGCAAGTCATCTATATATATATATATATATATATATATAATTAAATTTGTAAAATAAAATATAAAGGGATAATGCTGAAGAGAAAAGTGAAATAGATTGATTCCAAGCTATCTTTGGTTAGACCAAATGTAGTGTCACGATCCAAACCCTGGTCGTGATGGCGCCCAACACCTTGTTAGGCAAGCCCGACCATTCGAACACTCTCAACCCGAAATACAAATCCCCGTATCAGTTATTTGAATTTAAAACATCAGTTAAGCAAAATTTCAATATGTGATAACAATAAAAACAGTGCAGAAACCACAATAATATCAATACAGCCCCTATCAGATCTGGCGTCACGAGTCAGATCCTCTATATACAAGTGAGCAACATCCTATAAAAATGAAAGTCGAGATGCGGAAATAAAAGAAAGACGGGAGGAGAAATCGGGTCCTGCAGATGCCAGGCAGCTACCTCGATGACTCCGACAATGAACTAGGCAGCAGCAACAAACTCAGCTATGCCTCCGGGATCCCTGTATCTGCACACAAGGTGAAGGGAGTAAAGTGAGTACTCCGACTCAGTGAGTAATAAAAATAAATATAGTTCGAAGATAAGAAAATACAGTAAATACACAAAGTAAGCTATAACCCAAGTATACACTATACAACAATATATGGAACTGAACAGCTGAGCAACAATTAAAAATACAAATGCATGAATGCAATGCAATGCATATGATGGTACATTCCAGTACCCACTACGGCGTGCATCCCGAGCCACCCATAATCATTTATCGTCGACGACGCTCACTGGGGTGGTGTACAGACTCCGGAGGGGCTCCTACAGCCCAAGCGCAATATCAAGCCATCTCGTGGCATCAATCAAAGCCTGGACAGTCATTGTTACCCGACCCATTTACATCATATAGTTCCATTGTTACCATTGTTTCAAGTTCCTTCTGCGGCGCGCAGCCCGAGCCACCCATAATGTTTCAAGTCACATCACACAGTGCCATTGTTACCACTGTTTTAAGTCACTGCTGCGGCGCGCAACTCGAGCCACACATAATCAGTCCAGAAAACATCATAAGCCCCATGGGCATTTATAAAACAGTACTTCTCAGCCCGAAATAACATTTAAAATATCATTTGAGTTTTCAAAACTTAGAAATATGGCTGAGTTTGCAAAACAGTA
>MU734912.1:22103-44424 GCA_026770625.1 Nicotiana glauca
GTAATATCAATCCCCGAAGGATTCTACAAGTCGGCACAAGGCCCCAAACATGGCATCCAGCCCAGTAAATATCAATAAAGTATGTGTATCAATCACCAGTATAGTATAAATATCACGCGGGATGGACCAAGTCACGATCCCCAATAGTAACCGACCCCGCACTCGTCATGGAGTGCATGTCACGCCTCAATATAGCGTTACAATGTGAAATTCCGGGGTTTCAAACCCTCAGAACAGCATTTACATCTATTACTCACCTTTAGCCGGCCAAATACTACTCCGCGATGTCCTTTCCTCTCGTATCGACCTCCTCGCACGTCGAATCTGGACAAAACCATAATGAATACATTACAATAGGCTAAGAGAATATAACTCAATCGAAAGAACTCGAAAAACACCCAAAAATATGAAGTTGGCAAAACCCGAGCCCCGATCCCACTTCTTGAAAAATTATGAAATTCACATCACCGGATTTCTCGTCTCGCCGCGAGTCCGTACATATAAAATTCATCAAAATCGGAGTCCAAATGCTCCCTCAAATCCCAATTTCTCATTTAAAAACCCAAGCCCTAGTTCTTCAATTTTTCACCCAAGTTTCCAAGAATTTAAGGTAGATTCTTCAATAAAATAGCGTTTCTAGGTCACGAGACTTACCTCCAATTGATTCCCGTCAAAACTCTCTTCAATTTCTACCCAAAATCACTTGAGGTGGTTCAAAAATGGAGAAAATACCAAATGGGCCGCGGATGAAATGTTATATAAAACCCTTCTGTAATTGCCCAGATTGCTATATGCGAACGCGAGCCTCCCTCGCGTTCGCGATGACCAAAATTTTAGATGACCAAAAATACCCTTCGCGAACGCATCTGGTCCCCCGCGAACGCGAAGGCTTAGGCCTCCACACTTACGCGAACGCGGCTAGTCAACGCGAACGCGTTGAACATCCAACTGGCCCTCTATTTTTCTTCTACGCAGACGCGTACCCAGCCACGCGAACGCGATGCACCACTGCCCTTAACCTACGCGAACGCGTAGCCCTAACGCGAACATGATGAACAACTTCCTGCCCCCCTCAACCTTACTCTACGCGTCCGTGACACTTGCCACGCGAACGCGAAGGCTTAAAATTGCCTGCACTGCTGTTGCATTTTCTGCAACTCTCAAAGTCCAAAAATCCTTTCGTTGATCATCCAGAATCAGCTCGAGGCCCCCGGGACCTCAACCAAAATCACCAACATACTCCAAAACATCATACAAACTTGTTCCAATCATCAAAACACGCCAAACAACACAAAAATCATCAATTTACCACAGATTCAAGCCTAAGTTTATCAAATTCTTCTGAAACTCACATTCGCTCAAAAACCCGACAAAACGATGTCCGAATGACCTGAAATTTTTCACACATATGCAAAATCACCCAACGGAGCTACAACAACTATCGAAATTCTATTCCGACCCTCGGATCAAAATCTCACCTATCAACCGTAATTCGCCAAAATTCAAACTTCGCCAATTCAAGCCTAATTCTACACCGGACCTCCAGCTTCAATTCCAATCGCACTCCTAAGTCACAAATCATCCCCTGAAGCTAACCGAACCACCAGAATTCGCATCCGAGCCCTCTAACTATATAGTCAACTTCCGGTTGACTTTCCCAAAACAAGCTTCCTTCTAAGAGGCTAAGTGCCTCATTTCCAACTAAAACCAATCCAATTCTACCCGATCAACTCAAATACTGATATTGAAACATGGTGCAACATAATATGGGGGAAACGGGACGGTAACTCACGTGACGACGGGCCGGGTTTGCAAAACAGTATTTAAAACCTTGGACTGAAACCAAATGATATGCAAATCATGCTAAAGCAGTAATATCAATCCCCGAAGGATTCTACAAGTTGGCACAAGGCCCTAAACATGGCATCCAACCTAGTAAATATCACTAAAGTATGTGTATCAATTACCGGTATAGTATAAATATCACGCGGGATGGACCAAGTCACGATCCCCAATAGTAATCGATCCCACACTCGTCATGGAGTGCGTGTCACGCCTCAATATAGTGTTATGATGTGAAAGTCGAGGGTTTCAAACCCTCAGAACAGCATTTACATCTATTACTCACCTTTAGCCGGCCAAATACTACTCCGCGATGCCCTTTCCTCTCGTATCGACCTCCTCGAGCGTCGAATCTGGCCAAAACCACAATGAATACATTACAATAGGCTAAGGGAATATAACTCAATCGAAAGAACACGAAAAACACCCAAAAACACGAAGTTGGCAAAACCCGAGCTCCGGGCCCACTTCTCAAAAAATTACGAAATTAATATCACCGGATTTCTCGTCTTGCCGCGAGTACGTACATATAAAAATCATCAAAATCGGAGTCCAAATGCTCCCTCAAATCCCAATTTCTCATTTAAAAACCCAAGCCTTAGTTCTTCAATTTTCACCCAATTTTCCAAGAATTTAAGGTAGATTCTTCAATAAAATAGCGTTTCTAGGTCACGAGACTTACCTCCACTCGATTCCCATCAAAACTCTCTTCAATTTCTACCTAAAAGCTCTTGAGGTGGTTCAAAAATGGAGAAAATACCAAATGGGTCGCGGATGAAATGTTATATAAAACCCTTATGTAATTGCCCAGGTTGCTCTATGCGAACGCGAGCCTCCCTCGCGTTCGCGATGACCAAAATTTCAGCTGACCAAAAATACTCTTCGCGAACGCATCTGGTCCCCCGCGAACGCGAAGGCTTAGGCTTCCACACTTACGCGAACGCGGCTAGTCAACGCGAACGCGTTGAACATCCAACTGGCCCTCTATTTTTCTTCTACGCGGACGCGTACCCAGCCACGCGAATGCGATACACCACTGCCCTTAACCTTTGCGAATGCGTAGCCCTAATGCGAACGCGATGAAAAACTTCCTGCCCCCTCAACCTTACTCTACGCGTCCGCGACACTTGCCACGGGAAGGCTTAAAATTGTCTGCACTGCTGTTGCATTTTGTGCAACTCTCAAAGTCCAAAAATCCTTCCGTTTATCACCGGGAATCACCCCGAGGCCCCCGGGACCTCAACCAAAATCACCAACATACTCCAAAACATCATACAAACTTGTTTCAACCATCAAAACACGCCAAACAACACAAAAATTATCAATTCACCACGGATTCAAGCCTAAGTTTATCAAATTCTTCTGAAACTCACATTCGCTAAAAAACCCGACCAAACGATGTCCGAATGACCTGAAATTTTGCACACATATCCAAAATCACCAAACGGAGCTATAGCAACTCTCGGAATTCCATTCCGACCCTCATATCAAAATCTCACCTATCAACCGGAATTCGCCAAAATTCAAACTTCGCCAATTCAAGCCTAATTCTACACCAGACCTCCAACTTCTATTCAGATCGCACTCCTAAGTCACAAATCATCCCCCGAAGCTACCCGAACCACTAAAATTCGCATCCGAGCCCTCTAACTATATAGTCAACTTCCGGTTGACTTTCCCAAAACAAGCTTCCTTCTAAGAGGCTAAGTGCCTTATTTCCAACTAAAACCAATCCAATTCTACCCGATCAACTCAAATACTGATATTGAAACATGGTGAAATATAATATGGGGAAAACGGGACGGTAACTCACGTGACGACGGGCCAGGTCATCACATGTAGTTGTAGAACAAACTTTGGAGTGGTGTCGAAGAATACATATATTGTATACTTAGTAATTTTGTCATGCAAAATTTTGTTTTAGACTTTTACTTCTTCATGAATCATGATCATGAGGTTATATTAATAAAGGCTTCATACGCAACTAGCTTACTATAGGCATGATTTTGACAGTCTTCCATATAATTCTTACTTGATTTCTTAGCTTTAGCTTTGGTTTTAAGAATCTTTTTATATCATTCATTGGTGCCCAAATTTTTCTTTTTTTTTGATCGGTACAACTGTACATTATAATTTTCTTTTATAAAAACTATAATTATAATTTATCTTCTTATGCAGGATGAAGATGAATAAACCAACATATATAGCTGACAATATGGTTCATCTAATGCTCAAGCTACTAGAAGAAGATTTACTTTTGGGTTATTATTAGATTAGAAATTATGACCCTGTAGATGCTCTTTTGATTATTTTTAAGTAAGAACATGTGTTTTAGTAGTATTTAGTTTTTGAAAGTATGTAAATACTAATTGCATCAGTTGTATTGACCTTTACAAATATACATCATATATTAATTTATATATATATTTGTGATAGTTTAAAAGAAAATATGATTTGTGTATGTAGCAACTACATATTTATTATTGCTAGCAGTATAACAGAAAATATAATATTGTTGGCAAAAAGTGATTTGTACCCACAACAATACATGTTGCGAAAAGCCTTTATAACAGATTATTAACTTCCATCTTGCCATTTTTTTGCCACAAAGAGTATTGTTGCAAAAAATAATAACAATTTACGCAACAATAATTTTTGTTGCTAAATATTTTTATAAGCCACAAGTGTAAAATCAAAATATAATTTATGCCAACAATATTTCTTGTTGCTTTAAGTCAGCTTTTGGCAATGGCAATTTTTGTTGTTGCAAAAACTTTTTCCATCAGCATTTATTGCAATGGCATGCAACAACTTTTTTGTTGTTGCCAAAAGTGCTTTTCGCCACAGTATCTAATGTATGGCAACGAAAAAAGTTATTGCAAATTCCATACTTTCTTGTAGTGTCTCCAGGTCACTCATGGTACTTCAGGTCGACAGGGTCAGCCTCGGTTTTCGCAGCTACAGCAGTCGCGTGGATGTTATGAGTGTGGCGAGTATGGTCATCTTGGGAGGGTTTGCCCGAGGTTGAGGGGTGCTCAGCCGCAGCAGTCGAGGTCATGCCATGCTTGTGGTGACCCGAGGCACATTGTCAGATATTGCCCTCGAGTTTATGGCAGCTCTCAGCATCAAAGTTCTCGTGCTATGGTTCAGGCACCAGAGGTCCCACAGCCTGCCCAGCCAGCTAGAGGCAGGGGCAGAGGTCATAGAGGTGGAGGTAGAGGACATAGAGGTGGAGCTCAGATCGCCAGAGGTAGAGGCCAGCCAGCAGCCGATTGTTCCAAAGATATGGTTCAGGGAGGTGGGACCCAACCCCGATATTATGCTCTTCCAGCCAGGCCAGACGCTGAGTCATCAGATGCAGTCATTACAGGTACTATTCTGATTTGTGATAGAGATGCTTCAGTGTTATTTGACCCTGAGTCTACGTATTCGTATATGTCATCTTATCTTGCACCGTATCGGGTCATACCTAGTGATGCATTGAGTATTCCGGTTCATGTGTCTACATCGGTGGGTAATTCTATTGTGGTCGGTCGAGTTTATCGTTCCCGTGTTGATTTATTTCTCTTAGACATGGTAGATTTCGATGTTATATTAGGAATGGATTGGTTGTCCCCCTATCATGCTATCTTGGATTGTCACGTCAAGACTGTGACCTTGGCTTTGCCAGATTTTCCCCATTTGGAGTGGAGAGGGACCCCAGGGCATACCACCCGTAGAGTTATTTCATATGTGAAGGCTCGACGCATGGTCGAGAAGAGGTGTTTAGCTTATCTGGCGTATGTTCGCGATTCCAGCGCAGAGGTCCCTTCTATTGAATCTGTTCCTATTGTTCGGGATTTCCCCAAGGTTTTCCCTTCAGACCTGTCGGGTATGCCGCACGACAGGGATATTATTTTTGTATTGATCTGGCTCCGGGCACTCAACCCATTTCCTTTCTGCCGTATCGCATGGCCCCGCCAGAGTTGAAAGAGTTAAAGGATCAATTGCAAGATTTGCTTGAGAAGGGTTTCGTTATACCCAGCATTTCGCCTTGGGGTGCGCCAGTGTTATTTGTAAAAAGAAGGATGGTTCGATGAGGATGTGCATTGATTATCGGCAATTGAACAAAGTGACGATAAAGAACAAGTATCCACTGCGGAGGATTAACGATTTATTCGACCAACTTCAGGGTGCGAATGTGTTTTCAAAGATAGACTTGAGATCTGGCTACCACCAGCTGAGGATTAGGGCATCCGATGTCCCTAAGACAGCATTCCGCACTCGGTATGGGCATTATGAGTTTTTGGTCATGCCATTTGGGTTGACCAATGCCCCAACGACATTTATGGAGTTGATGAACCGAGTGTTCAGGCCTTATTTGGACTTGTTCGTGATAGTTTTCATTGATGATATTCTGATATACTCACGTAGTCAGGAAGAGCACGAGCAGCACCTCAGAGTGGTTCTTCAGACTCTGAAGGATAGTCAGTTATAAGCTAAGTTCTCGAAGTGTGAGTTCTGGTTGAGTTTGGTTGCATTCCTGGGTCACATTATATCAGCAGAGGGTATTCAGCTCGATAAATATTGAGGCAGTCAAGAACTGGCCTCGACCAGCATCAGCTACAGAGATTCGGAGTTTCTTGGGGTTATCAAGCTACTATCGTTGGTTCGTGGAGGGATTTTCATCTATTGCAGCTCCGATGACTAGACTGACCTAGAAGGGTGCCCAGTTTAGATGGTCAGATGAGTGTGAGGCGAGCTTTCAGAAGCTCAAGAAAGCTATGACTTCAGCACTGGTGTTGGTTTTGCCCACATGTTCAGGGCCTTATGCAGTCTATTGTGATACTTCTCGTATTGGTCTTGGTGCAGTATTGATGCAGGATGGCAGAGTCATTGCCTATGCTTCGAGGCAGTTGAAGATCCACGAGAAGAATTATCTAGTTCATGATCTAGAGTTGGCAGCCATTGTTCATGCTTTGAAGATTTGGAGACATTATCTATATGGTGTGACATTTGAGGTGTACACTGATCACAAGAGTCTTCAATACTTGTTCAAGCAAAAGGAGTTGAATTTGAGGCAGAGGAGATGGTTGGAGTTATTTAAAGATTATGATGTTACTATTTTGTATCACCCGGGGAAAGCCAATGTGGTGGCTGATGCATTGAGTAGGAAGTCCGCCAGCATGGGTAGTCTTGCTTATATTTCGGTCAGCCAGAGACCGCTGACTTTGGATATTCAGGCCTTGGCCAATCGATTTGTTAGATTGGATATTTTTGAGCCTAGCAGAGTGTTAGCTTACACGATCGCTCGTTCTTCATTATTGGAACGTATCCATGATCGGCAGTTTGATGATCCCCATTTGTGTGTCCTGAGAGACACGGTGCAATATGGAGGTGCCACGAAGGTGACCCTAGATAGCGATGGTGTTTTGAGATTGCAGGGGTGAGTTTGTGTGCCCAATGTCGATGGGATTCGGGAGTTGATCTTAGCGGAGGCCTATAGTTCTCGGTATTCTATTCACCCGGGCACCGCGAAGATGTATTAGGACTTGCGGCAACATTATTGGTGGCGTAGGATGAAGAAGGATATTGTTGCCTATGTGGCTCGTTGTTTGAACTGTCAGCAGGTTAAGTATGAACATTAGAGGCCTGGTGGTTGTTTCAGAGGATTGAGCTCCCCGAGTGGAAGTGGAAGAGGATTACCATGGATTTTGTTACCGGACTTCCGGTGACTCAGAAAATGTTCGATGCGATATGGGTTATTGTTGATAGGCTGACCAAGTCAGCACATTTCATTCCTGTGGCAGTCTCCTATTCATCCGAGAGGTTAGCTGTGAGATTTATATCCGGGAGATTGTTCGCCTTCATGGTGTGCTGGTATCTATCATTTCGGACCGTGATACACAATTTACCTCGCGTTTTTGGAGTGCAATTCAACGAGAGTTAGGCACACAAGTTGAGTTGAGCACAGTGTTTCATCCTCAGACGGACGGTCAGTCTGAGCGGACTATTCAGATTTTGGAGGATATGCTCTGGGCTTGTGTTATCGACTTTGGAGGTTCGTGGGATCAGTTCTTGCCTTTAGCGGAATTTTCCTACAACAACATCTACCAGTCCAACATTCAGATGGCTCCATATGAGGCGTTGTATGGTAGGCAATGTCGGTCTCCAGTTGGATGGTTTGAGCCGGGAGAGGCTCGATTATTGGGTACAGATTTAGTTCAAGAGGCCTTGGATAAGGTCAAGATCATTCAAGACAGGCTTCGTTCGACTCAGTCGCGGTAAAAGATTATGCAGATCGTAAGGTTCGGGATGTAGCTTTCATGGTCGGTGAGCGGGTCTTGTTCCGAGTGTCGCCTATGAAGGGCGTAATGAGGTTTGGGAAGAAGGGCAAGCTTAGCCCTAGGTTTATTGGTCCGTTTGAGATTCTCGATCGTGTGGGAGAGGTGGCTTATAGACTTGCCTTGCCGCCTAGCTTATCAACCGTGCATCCAGTATTTCATGTGTCCATGCTTCGGAGGTATCACGGCGATCCAGCCCACGTGTTAGATTTCAGCATTGTCCAGTTGGACAAGGATCTGTCTTGTGAGGAGGAGACGGTAGCTATTCTAGACCGGCAGGTTCGATAGTTGAGGTTGAAGAGTTTTCCTTAAGTGCTTGTTCAGTGGAGAGGTCAGCCTCCTGAGGCATCGACCTGGGAGTCCGAGTCTGATATGCGGAGCCGTTATCCTCATCTATTTCCCGACTCAGGTACTTCTTTCTTTTGTCCGTTCGAGGACGAACAATTGTTTTAGAGGTGGAGAATGTGAAGACCCAAGGGGTCATCACCTATTTTCTCTCTTTTCCGCGCTTCCGAGGCCTTAAAAATCTCAATTTTAGTTGTCTCAATTTGCGTGCGTAGTCCGGGCTCGTAGCCGGAAAGCTTAAATATGAATTCTTTGTAAAAATTGATGAAACTTTGGTCAACATTTGGGGTAAACGGACCCGGACCCATGATTTGACGGTCCCGGAGGGTCCGTAGAAAAATATGGGACTTGGGCGTATATCCAGAATCGAAATCCGAGGTTCCGAGACCAAAAAATAAATTTTTAAAAGAAATTGTTTTTCTGAAATTTATATGGGAATTTGGAATGAAAATTGTTTAGAAAGTGTTGGTATCGGGCCCGTATTTTGGTTCCGGCGCCCGGTACAGGTCTTATATATGGTTTAAGCGCTTCTTGTGAAGTTTGGTCGAAATCGGACATCATTTGGCGTGTTTCGGACCTAAATATCTAAAAGTGAAAGTTTAACAAGTTTGATGAAAAAAAGATGATTTTGAGGTTTGATTCCTCGTTTATGATGTTATTTTGTCGATTTGATCGCACGGCTAAGTTCGTGGGATGTGGTTGAGTTAGTGTGTGTGTTGGGTTAGGAGCCCCGAGGGCTCGGGAGTGTTTCGGAGGTGGTTCGGGGTGTTTTGAACTTAGTAAAAAAAGTTGCCGAAAAATCTGACATTTTTGCCCAGCGATTTTTTAAATGGCAAAACAGAAGCAGTGACGGGTTTTATTCCAAAATTCACACGAGCTCTTCTTCTCCACAGACCTAGGCGACTTGTAGAGTGATTCTTCACCAAATCTTCTTGGGTAAGTATTATCTAACTTATTTTCTTCATTTTCTATCATCATCCATTGAAATCCTAGGCCTAAACCATGTAATCTAGGGTTGAAATTGGGGGAAATGGGTAGAGTTAGGGCTTTTCGATTTTCTTTGATTTAGACCTCGTTTTGGGGTCGAATTTGAAAACAAATTGTATATTCGGGCTCGTGGGAGAATGTGTGATATGGAATTGGTTCGAACCTCGTGTTTTGACCAAGCGAGCCCGGGGTCGATTTTGGAATTTTTGGAAGAAAGGTTGGGATTCTATATTTAGGTATTGGGTTTGATTTGTTTAGCTATTATTGATATTATAAAGTCGTTATTTCATAGATTTGATTGAGTTGGAGCCAAATTCGAGAGGGAAAGCGGTCGTTATGGATTGATTTAGCTGTGGGAGTTGAGGTAAGTGTTTGATCTAACTTAGGCTTGAGGGAATAGGATTAGAGTATTGGTTGCTAATTGCTAATTGTCGAGTACGGTGTATAGGCATGGTGACGAGTATCTATACACTGGTGTCTAGCATGGCCATGAGTCCTTAATTGTGCTTATTCTAATTTTGTTGTGATTCTTCCTTGTGGAATTGATGATTTCTATATAATGTGAAGAGTATGAGAAAGAACTGTGATTATTCCCTTGCCGGGTTGTATTCGTATAGTGATTATCTCCCTTGCCTGGATGTGAAGGTTATTGTTGTTGTTCCCTTACCGGGATTTAACTATTTACTTGTGTTTCCCTTGCCGGGACTACTATTATTGTTTGTCTATCCCCCCGCCCCATTGGTTGTGATTGTTGCTTGAGTCAGGAAGAGTGATAAAGCACGAAGGTTGATGCCGTGCATGATTTGTGTTGAGGATATGTTAATGCACAAAGGAACATTCCGTGCCATGTTTTGATTATTAATTCACGAAGGAACATTCCATGCCATGTTTTGATTATTATTGCACGAAGGAACATTCCATGCCATATTTTGATTATTTTTGCACGAAGGAACATTCCGTGCCATGTGTTGATTATTAATGCACGAAGGAACATTCTGTGCCATGTTTTGATTATTAATGCACGAAGGAACATTCCGTGCCATATTTTGATTACTAATGCACGAAGGAACATTCCGTGCCATGATATGAATACTAATGCACGAAGGATCATTCTGTGCCATGATATGAGTGTTTATGCATGAAGGATCATTCTGTGCCATATTGTAGTTGTAGAGTCCCATCCCTTATTTATTGATTTTGTGTTCTAAACTATTACAACCCCTACAGCATGCTCCCCTCCCTCTTGACTTGTTAAATTCTTGTATTCTCTTTTATTGCACACACACACACACACACACACACACATATATATATATATTGAATTGCACAGGTTTGATTAGTAGTTCGGTCCTAGCCTTGTCACTACTTCGTCGGGGTTAGGCCAGGCACTTACCAGCACATGGGGTCGGTTGTGCTAATGCTACACTTATGTGCTCTTTTGCACAGATCACGGTGTTGGAGCAGCTATTGGACAGCGGAAGTAGATTGGGGCAGACCTTTAGTCCAGAGACACCGAGGTAGCCTTGCTGACATCCGCATGGCCCGGAGTCTCTTCTATCTCTACTTTAGTTTGTTATCCTTTGTACCGGAATAAACAGAATTGTGTTTTTATTCAAACGTTGTATTTAGCATTCTCTAGACGTTCATGAGTTTGTGACTCCAGTTCTTGGGTAGAGAATTTTGTTAAACTTCCGCATTTCTTCCAGTTAATTATATATTGAGACTTCTGCTTTATCATGTTATGTATTGTTATTATTAAATGATCGATAATTTCTAAAAGAAGTAAATTATCTTGGCTTTCCTAGCTCCTATTTGTAGGCGCCATCATTACTCCCGAGGGTGGGAAATCCGGGACGTGACAAGTATCTTGAAGCCCGGGATCACTGGGCACTTTTAGCTGAAATAGAGCATGATCCAGCTACTTCATGCAAATGGGCAGTTTATGGGTCTTCCGCACGAGGATCCACTACAATATATTCTGAACTTCTTGGATATTAGTGACACTTATATCACTAATGGGGTCACTCCAGATTATGTGAGGCTCACAATTTTTCCATTCTCTCTGTTGGGCGAAGCTAAGCGATGGCTAAAGGCAGAACCAGCTAATTCCATTACATTATGGAATGATTTGGCAAGAAAATTTCTGGTAAGGTTCTTCCCTTCAGGAAAAACTACAAAGATCAGAAGTGAGATAGTTGCTTTCAAACAGAAAGCAGGAGAATCTTTATACTCAGAGACTGTCCTCATCACAATAAGACGAATGAAGTGTTAGTTCACACTTTCATAGAAGGGCTTCATCCCCAAACAAAAATTGTAGTAGATGCTCCAGCTGGAGGTCAAGTATTGGAGAAAAACTTTGATGAAATTTATGCATTATTGAACAAATTCTCCAAGAGTAATCCAGATTGGCAAGGAGAGATGGGTAGGCACACAGTGCAAAAGTCTGCATGGGTTCTTGAGTTAGATGTCGTCTCAGAATTATCAGCGCAGATTGCTACACCGACCAATCAAGTGAACTAGATGAATTTGAGTATCAACAAGCAGCAAACACAACCGGTACAACAACTTCAGGCTTTTGTTGAAATATGTGGAGAAGGGCACACGAGCGACATATGCCCCGCAAACCCAAAGTCTGTCTGCTTTGTGGGTAATTCAAAGAGGGGCCAAACAAACTAATATGGGAACACTTACAATCCCAACTGGAGGAACCACCCAAACTTCTCTTGGGGTGGACACTATGGTATTCAGAATCAATACAGGCCTCAAGCACCTCAACAGCAATATAGACCACCTCAGGTTGAACAACAAGCGAATCCTACAAGTCACCTTGAAGACATGTTAAAAAAGGTGATGGCTAAACAACAATCTCTCTCTCAGAAAGTGATGGCTGAACAGCATGCCCTCGCCACAATAGTAAGAAATTTGGAGCGTCAAATGGGACAGCTTGCTAATGCTCAAAATACTAGACCAGCGGGAGCTCTTCCTAGTGATACTGAGCCCAATACTAAAGCTCAAGTCAATGCGGTTACCTTGAGAAATGGAAGAGCATTAGAAGAAGTTCCAAAGAAAAAAAAAGGATACAGCTCATCTTGAGGGAGAATTAGTTCCTAAGCCAGTTGAGGGGAATGAAAAAGATGATAAAGGACCCGAGCCAGTAATTGAGACTAGGCCACCACCTCTGTTTCCACAAAAGACTGCAGAAGCAAAAAGATGATGCTAAATACAAGAAATTCCTAGATATTTTGAGCCAAGTGAGTGTGAATTTGCCTTTGGTGGAAATTTTACAGGAAGTGCCTAAGTATGCAAGGTATCTCAGAGATATTGTGGCAAACAAACGAAGACATACAGAGTTCGAAACAGTTGCACTTACTGAAGAGTGCAGTGCCAGAGTTCAGAGTAAACTTCCTCCTAAGTTGAAGGATCCTGGGAGTTTCACAATTCCTTTGTCTCTTGGAAAACAAGAAGTTGGTAGAGCCCCGTGTGATTTAGGGGCTAGTATAAATTTGATGCCATCCTCTTTGTTCAAGCAACTCGGATTGGGGGTGCTTAGACCTACTACAATCACTTTACAGCTAGCAGATAGGTCACTAGTCATGCCCGAAGGAATTATTGAGGATGTGCTAGTTCGAGTGGGAAAGTTTATTCTTCCTACCAATTTTATTGTTCTTGATTACAAGGCAGGTGAGGAAGTGACCATTATTTTGGGCGACCATTCTTGGCTACTGGTGGAGCAATTATTGATGTGAGGGCAGGGAAGTTAAAAATGAGAGTTGACGATGAGGAGGTCACTTTTAATGTGGACAAGGCACTTAAGCTCCCTAAGCATTATGAGGACTTGTGCATGATTACTGTGATATAATCGAAGGGGATAGAGCAGAGTCCTTATGTGAATTGTAGTGATCCAGATGGGACAACTGAGTTAGAGGAGGTAGTGTTTCAAGCTGAGTGTGTATTGCGAAAAGAGCCAGAGATGAAAGAGGAGACCTTCCGTGAGCGTGCAAAAAGGCTAGAATTCATGGGAGAAAGAAGAAGAGAAAGCACCCAGCCTGAGCATAGTAGCAAAGTCATGCCACGACTATAAGTAAGGCGCTTGTTGGGAGGCAACCCAACATGTATATCTTTTAGCTATTGATTTTTTTTTATAGTGTCAAGTTTTGTGTTGTTTTTGTTTTGCAGAGTAGGGGAAGTCTGAGTACCCAAAGTTGAAGCTGAGGAGCATGTTTGAGCTTAAGTGTGGGGTCGTACCGACCCTTAATATTGAGGATCATGTCTGAGCTAAGCCCGAGAGGGTCTCGAGGAGTATTTCTCACCCTTGTTTTAATATTTCTCTATGATCATGTATCGAGGACTATGCATAATAAAAGTGCGGGGTGGGAAAACTACTTTCTGAAGTGTAATTGTATAAAACTATTTTTTTTAGTTTTTCTTTTAGAACTCGTAGTAGACATAGTCTAGGTTTAAAAAAAGAAAAAAGTTGAAAAAAATGTGAAAAAGTTTAGACTTTTCCCGACGATGGATCTTTCCGATAATTTTCTTAAGGTATAAAAGTCCGATTTAAAAATACCAAAAAGATTTTTGCTTTTATTTTATTTTATTTTATTTTTTTGAATAGCTAAGTAGTATTCCTTGGTTTTTCTTTAGGCACCAGTTCTTTTCCAATGATGTAGCTCGAATCGGGCATTTTAATTTCTTTTTAGGAGTAGTTTAGGAAGAAACTGAGTCATTCTGAGATACTCATTGACATGCTTGATGCCGTCACATTAGGCTATGACATACATTCTGTTTTCCCATGTACTTGGTTTGAATTGTGAAGCCTAAGTAAAGTAAATAGCCTATTTTATGACGCCTTTTCTCAGTTGTTTGACTTCTATGCCATATAGTGCAAGGTTGTTTAAAGTTCTCAATTATGCGTGCTTTCTTGACTTGAGAGTTGAACAGAACCGTCTTGCTTGAGTCATGTGCAACGTGTGTGTGAGGATTTGTGATTTTCTGTGCTATTCTGTATAGTCTAGAACTTGCCCCATGTGTTAATTGAAGAGAAATTGTAAGTTGTGCTAATCTAGGAGATGACGTAGGTATTTTCTTTCTTAATCATGGATGTGCTTGTCACATAAAAATAAAAATTTCCATTGCTAGCCCCTTTGAGCCTATAGACCTTTCTTTGGCACCCACATTACAATCCATACCCTTATTTTATTCTTAATTTGATATTGATTGAACTTGTACCTCCTAAGGCACTTAGTCGCTAAAAGAAGCAAGGATAGATATTGGGGGGCATCTTTTGAGTGGAACCATGGAAGGGTCCGTTGGTGCACTAAAGTTGAAATTAAAGATCACTAGCCGATGAACTTTATTGTATGGAGTGTGTGGAGAAAAGAAAAGAAAAATGATAGTGAATTTATATAGAAAAAATAAACACCTCCAATTCTTATTGATTTGTGCTAGTGAAAAATAGAGAAGTGCTTAATTGAAAAGAGGGCTATGTTGTATGTGGCAATTGGGTTGGTTGAGAAGAATATGAGCTTGAATTGTAAATGTAGTGTATTAAAGTTCTTAGGAGGGTGAGTCACTATTTCTAAATATATCCAATCCGTCCCTTAGCCTACATTACAACCTAAAAGTCCTAATTGATCCTAGATTTGGCTAGCTTAAATTAGTGGAGATATACACTACGGGCAAGCTTATGGTACGATCACGGGATGCATATGAATTCTTTGTGAGAGTGAGTGAATTTTGTTCAATTGTGTGATGTCCTTAAATTATATTCAAAAGTATATTTTAATGTGTGGACCAATTTATACTCATTATTTCATTTGTTGGTGAGGGCACATGATCTCATGAATGACTGGTAATGTTGTAAACTTTCTTGTTGGGTAAGTGCATGAATTGAGGGTGCTTAGTGGTTGCAAGTCGATTGTTGAGGTTGGGCAGTGACGAATAGGTTGTTGGAATTTACTGAATTGAAATATTTTACTTGGGTATGTTTAAACGGGAAGAATGCGAAATTTTGTGTGTTGATGCTTGTGTGCCGATATTGATTATAGTCTAGGGTATAGTGGGTGGATAAAAGTTAAAGTACTCCTTTATAATTGATATTTGTTCGTAGTTGGGGGGTTTATTAGATTGTCCAATTGCTCGAGGATGAACAACGTATAAGTGTGGGGTGTTAATGATCGGTGATAATAGGTAAACTAGACTATAATTAGGCCCTAAAGAATCACATTTTTGTATAGCTTTTACGGTAAAAAGTGATAACAAAATACTATGATTAGTGTTTTTCATGCTTTGCAGGCTATATCCAATAAAAGAAGTCTGTGGAGTACTTTTGGGATCAATTACGGAGAAAAGGAGGCCAATCATACAATATCCATAAAGTGCACCAAGCGAAGGGACAAAACCAGAACTGAAGCTGGTCTGCCGCTGTCTGGGCATAATCGCGGCAGAACACTGCTGCAGATTCTGAAGGCCACTCTGGCCGCGGTCCTGGCATAACCGCGGTAGGACTGCGGCAGGACGCGTAAACTTCAGGGACCAAAGTGCAAAATACGAAATTTTAAGCCCTAAACCCTATATTAAACGAAGGAAGCCGGCCAAGAAAGAGAGGGATGCCACTTTGGAGTAAAAACACACACGGGATCGTGAGGAAGTGGAGAATTCTCAGTTTTCTTCATCTTTTTCTAGTATTTTCAACTGATTCAACAATCATGCAATTGTTTGATTACATCATGAGTGGCTAAACACCCATTGTTCTGGGGTTGTGATTTAGCCATGAATATTGTTGTTTGATATGAGCTTGACCTTGATCATAATTCACCAATATATCATTGTTTCTTTAATTCTACGTTTAATTGCTTAATTGTCTGGCCAACAGTTAGGTTCTATTTACTATCTATACTATGCTTGGGAAAGCGATGTTTAGATTAGAGACGAATTGAAGAGAGCATGATTTTAACCCTTAGGGGGAGCGGATTTGTGGTTAGGATAGGAATATACCCAGTCACCGTGCTTAATTAAATATTATAATCTTAATGCGTTCTTAATAGATTGATTTCATAGGAATATATGCATTAATCTATTGAGAATAGGTGAGTAGTACTTCGGGAGAAGTCTATGAGAGCATTTATCGATTAATTAGTAACTGTAGGTGAATTATATAAAAGGGAGAGTTAATTAGAACACAATATGAATGGTGAATCGATCACAACCCTGGAATACTTGTCTCTACTGAATACACAACAATCAATTCATTACTTGATAATTTAGTTNGGTTCGACACTCAACTAATCATTATATTACTTGTCGACCACGTATCTTTGCGTGTGCATTTGGGAGCAACAATTCCCAAATTTGTTTTGAAAAATCTATTTAGGTGAAATTTGGTTTGAAGATGAAAATATGTTTGGACATCAGTTTTCAAAACATATTTCCCAAATTTATTTTGGAAAAATATGAAACATAACTTATACCCACAAGTTCTAAAAACTATCACAAATACCCAACAATACCATTATTAATAACATTCATTATATTATCGCAAACCATAGTCCTGAACATAAATAATTTTGATACAAAATTATCATTTTTATAACGAACTATATGATACACTATCAGATGACCGAGAAAACGAAGCAACATTGTTACAAAATGATAAATGGTGAGCTCTTTTATAAAATACAAAAATTTGGGGTAATTTTTTAAAAATGTAATAGTGATATTTCTGCCTAAAACCAGCTATTGAACTGGTTTTGGAATTTTGCCAAAATGTAGGCAAATTTTATGACCAAATATGTGTTAGCCAAATAAAACCCAAATTTATTTTGGCAAAATTTATGGTCAAACGGTCCCAAGACATTTGATAAATGATACTCCCTCCGGTCCAAAATAAGTGATTTTTTGGCCTTTTTCTTGTGGTCCAAAATAAGTGATTTTTTGGCCTTTTTCTTGTGGTCCAAAATAAGTGATTTTTTCAGATTTCAAGAATGTATTAATTATTTTTTTCTTACATTGTCCTTGGAGTAAATAGTGTTGGAATATGTGTTAGGAGTGTTTATGTGAGATAGTAAAGGTTAATATGGTCAATTTCATTGCTAATTAATGCTAAAAGGTAGATTTCTTAATCAGTGTGAAAACATCCAAAAAAATCACTTATTTTGGACCGGAGGGAGTAAGTAAAATATTGTATTCTCGAGCAATTGTTTGTGTATGAAACCTCTAAGTGCATTAAATATGAAAAGTTAACATTTGTTTTGTTCCGGGCGGAGTGGCAACAGAGTAAGCGACGGGAGTCCTGTGTGACAAGAAAGTTCCACCATTACTAAAAGGTAAGTTCTATAAAGCAGTGGTTAGGCCGGCAATGTTATATGGGACCGAGTGTTGGCCGGTTAAGAATTCACACACTCAGAAGATGAAAGTAGCAGAGATGAGGATGTTGAGGTGGATGTGCGGGCATACAAGGATGGATAAGATTAGGAATGAAGATATTAGAGAGAAGGTGGGTGTGGCCCCCATAGAGGACAAGATGCGGGAAGCAAGACTCAGATGGTTCGGGCACATTCAGAGGAGGAGCACTGATGCACCGGTGAGAAGGTGTGAGCGACTGGCTGTGGTGGGCATGAGAAGAGGTAGAGGGAGACCTAAGAAGTATTGGGGAGAGGTGATAAGGCAGGACTTAGCGCGTCTTAGGATTACTGAGGACATGGCCCTTGATAGGGGATTGTGGAAGTCGAGCATTAAAGTTGTAGGTTAGGGGGAAGTTGTGGATATTTCCACAGCGCACTAGAGTGAGACTAGCTAGTTAGGAGGTAATCGTAGGAGGTTACTGATCAGCTACCGATACAGGGAGTTATTTGTTGGATATTAGTATACCTTTCATCTATTTCATCTATTTCGTATTTCTTATACTGCTGCTATTGTGTTATTTTGTGTTATGTTGTGTATTTTATGTTATTTTTAGTATGAGTCTATTGATAGTACTAACTTATTGTCTCTCTTGTTGATGTCTTGAGCCGAGGGTCTCCTGGAAATAGCCTCTCTGCCCCCGGGGTAGGGGTAAGGTCTGCGTACATATTACCCTCCCCAGATCCCACTTGTGGGATTATACTGGGTTGTTGTTGTTGTTGTTGTTGTTAGTTTAGAGTATGTGAACAGAAAATTTGCAACATACTACTTGTCCTTAATTTTAATATTATTTTTTTGTGCGTGTGTGTGTTTAGCTCACGATGAGGATAGGACTGAACTGCCTATATTTTCTTGTATCTTCTCTATTCTTCAGTTGACGTTGATGTAGGATGTGTTTGCAGCAAATTGAATGTGTTCAAAATAACGCCGTGATGGAACTGATGAGAGGGTTGAGAAGTCAGTTGACTAAACTCATATCTGGTTTAGCTACTCATGACCTGGCTCCAATGAGATACAAGCTGAAATTTAGCCATAACAAGAGAGACGGATCCATAATTTAAATTCTCTATGGGTTCAATTTTTATAAAAGTTAATGCTGAACTCATTATATTGTTAAAGTTATGGGTTCATATCTATTATTTGTTCATATTTTAGATAATTTTTACATATAAATTTATATTCTGTGCCAAAAGTATTTCGTTCAGATGAATCCGGCACCGCTATGTTGGATCTGCCCCGCTGACAGGGTGAACTTTCTATTGTGAGGTTGTGTTATTTCTAATGTTCCTTTTGTCACAGTTTGTGTTATTGGTTAGCATTTGTGGTTAAATTTTAATATTTTTACTTTAATTCATATCAGAAAATTTCAAACTGAAGTTTGGAGTTCAATAACATTTTCGTGCAGTTTTTGATAATTTTAACTTCCATTATACTTGGGGAAATTTCTGACTTCCAAATTCAAATGGTGTCATGTGTCATTGTAGAAAGATGAAGCAATAATTTAGATTTCAGAGAATGCTATTCCAAAATTACAACAACAACAACCCAGTGAAATCTCACTAATGGGGTCTGAGTAGGATAGTGTGTACGCAGACCTTATCCTTACCCCGCGGGAGTAGAGAGACTGTTTTCGAAAGATCGTCAGTTCAAGAAGACAAAAGAAGACAAAAAGAGGTAATCTATCACTACCGTCAATAGCCTGTTAGGACTATTCCCTGTTTTTACTATGCTTTCACAGAAGCAATAGCTTTAATCAATTGTCGCAAAGTAAAACTTACGACATAAACAGAATAAAGACTCATGACAACTTTCTGAATGAATTAATGAGTAGTTAAGACTCGACTCATTTTTCTTAAAGCTTCCCCTTTTCCATGGTTCTTCCCAACAAAAATAACTCGCACATTGTCAACACAGTATCTCTTCACAATATCAAAAGCGACTCTTTATGTTCCATCAGCACTCCCACCATAAGTCAAAGATCAAGTCCTAACAGAATAGCCTCACTCTGCGACGCCGTAAAGATATTCTCAACTACCTCCTAACCTACAACCTTAATGCTCGATCTCCACAACTTCCTGTTTAGGGCCATGTCCTAGGTAATCTGAAGCCTCACCATATCCTGTCTGGTCACCTCTCTCCAATACTTCTTAGATCGCCCTCTACCTCTCTTCATGCCCACCAAAGCCTGCTCACACTTCCTCACCGGCGCACCTGGGCTTCTCCTCTGGACGTGCCTAAACCATCTGAGTCTCGCTTACCTCAACTTGTCATCCATGGGGGCGACACCCACCTTTTTCCGAATAACTTCATTCCTAATTTTATCCATCTTGGTGTGCCCGCACATCCACCTCAACATCCTCATTTCAGCTACTTTCATCTTTTGGATATGTGAATTCCTAACTGCCCAACACTCATGGCCGGTTTAACCACCGCTTTAACTATTCCAAAACAACTTGTGTGAAAATGTCCTGGCATTCTGAATATGATATATGAGACAAAAAAGGAACAACCCGATTCATTAAACTCCCGGTATGTACGAGGTCCGAAGAAGGGTCGGACCGCAAAAATAGTACGCAATCTTACTCTATATTTCTGCAAGAGACTATTTTTACATCTTGAAACTGTGACCTCCTAATCACATCACTAGAGATACATTACCCATATTCTCCTTTTATAATAAGTGGCTGAGTAATGTGATATAAAAGAATATGTTTTGCTGTTTTGTCGTAAGCTATGATTTGTCAGATCTGTTACTCATTGTGATTACCTTTGTTGCTCTTTGTAGTGTGCAGACTGCAGTTGGTTAACAGATTCTTGAGCTCAAACTTATTTTTCTATGGAAAAATTAGCTATGCTATATTATACATGTTTCTTGTTGCATAATAGTAGCTTCTTTGGTGAAGTGCTCATCTCCTTTGCCATCATTCTTGGCTGCTGTTTAGCTTAAACTTATGATTCTACCCTTAATAAGAAACTTTTATAATCATACAAATACTCTTGTCATTTTTAATTTATTTAGAACACAAATTCCAAAAGTCTTCATTTTTTCTTAAACTCAGTGCCCAGTCAAATAAATTTACATTAAATAGAACGGAGGAAGTACTAGTTTTTTTGTAAGAGGAGAAATTCGCGACCTCTATGACCACCCTCCAAACCAATTGGATAACACCGAAGGGTCTAAGTTATAGTAGTTGTTTACAATATAGGAGATATAAATCATCTAAACTTTTGGATATTAATTTATTTATTTATAAATTACATAAAAAATTTATGAGATAATTTTATCCATGGTCATTGAACTTTTGTGTTTATTACCCAAAAGTTACTTTTCTTTTTTTCTTGTTACGTAAAAATCATTTAACTTTGTGTTC
Source organism: Nicotiana glauca (assembly GCA_026770625.1). Lineage (NCBI taxonomy): Eukaryota > Viridiplantae > Streptophyta > Magnoliopsida > Solanales > Solanaceae > Nicotiana > Nicotiana glauca. Next base: position 43,369 of record MU734912.1, read on the forward strand.
ATTACACAAAAGTCACTTTTCTTTCTTTTGTTACACATAAATTATTTTACTATACTCTAGTTATCACAAAAGTCACATTTTTACTTGAAGAGCCTATTATACCCTTGATATCATATAAGCCTTCATATTTATATGGTACATTTTATATTATATACTATATAATATATTTTTTACTATGTATTTAATTTATTATTTTTATAATATATTCGTATATTTAATTTTTTTCTTAACTTTAATTTTCAAGATAAATTAGTAACGCCAAAAAAGTAACTTTTTTTCAGCAATTCTTTTTTTTTGAATTTAATTGACCGACCAAAGTTGGTCGGTAATTTCCGGCCAACTTTGGTCGGTATGCACTTCCGACCTTTAAAATACCGACCACACGTTAATGACCGCATTTTGGACGATTATTGGCCATTACCGACCAACTCTGTCAATTTTTTTGGACGGTTTTCCCCAAATTTCTAATAGTGTAATTTCGCAAATAACCAATTGCCCAGATAAATTCCCAAAAAAATATCCCCATCTAAATTCGCATGTAGTACCTAGGGATTTTCCTTCATATTAACATATAATTTGTTTCTCATTTACTTTGTTTCTTTACCTACGAATTTTCTCACATAAATATACTTGCCGATTTATTTCTCTACCTAGTATTTTCACATACTAACTACTGCAATAGCATAGTGTCCCATTTGTTTGTTCACATTCTCGACTCTAGTCCCCTGGAATTCTGCTTTGTGATTATGTAAGAAAAATAGTAACGATAAACAGCAACTTTAATTCCTCTGCGTCATGATTTCTTCCTAACGTGACTGTGTGGGGGTAAATTGGGTGGAGTGGGCTTGGACTATTGGCATTGGGTTATAACTATTAACTTAGGGGTCGTTTGGTTGGAATATAATTTATACCGGTGTAAGTTATGCCGGTATAAGTTATATTGGGATAAGTTATGCTGGGATTAGTTATTCTGGGATTGTTGTTTATTCATTGTTTGGTATGTTGTGTTAAGAATGACAATTGCATAATTTCTAAGAAGAAGGTATAAGTTATACC
>MU734912.1:51591-71163 GCA_026770625.1 Nicotiana glauca
GAAAATAACTATCATGTGTTACTAAAATATTTCTCCCATTAGAATATTTTAATAGATCATATGTTTGTCAATTTTTTCCATATTTACTAAACATACATTCACTTATCAAAGCTTTATCTATAATTTTAATAACGTGAAATAATATTCATGTAACAAAAAAACCCGAAAACCCGATAAAACCGAACCAATCCAAACCGATATAATTGGTTTGGTTTGATTTTGATAAAAACCGAACCAACCCGGTCCATGTACACCCCTAGTTGGGCGTGATCAGTGTCACCCCACTTGCAATAAAATTCACATATTTTGCATACTACGGGGCTGTGCTTGAGGCAATCGCCAATAACTGCTCATCAAGGAATGTTTCTTTGATTACACCCCCTTCAGCTATATGATTCCGATTTTCTAATCTGGACAAGTGATCAGCCACTTGATTTTCTGTTCCTTTGCGATCTCGGATCTCTAAGTAAAACTCTTGCAAGAGAAGGACCCACCGAATCAGTCTCGGCTTGGCATCTTTCTTCTCAAACAGGTACCTGATAGCTGAATGATCTGTGTAGACAATGACTTTAGTCCCCACTAGATATGACCTGAACTTGTCAAACGCCCACACCACTGCAAGCAACTCTTTTTCAGTAAATGTGTAGTTCGTCTGAGCTGGATTCAGAGTTTTTCTCACATAGTAGATGGAGTGGAAGATTTTATTTCGCCTTTGCCCTAACACAGCTCCAATAGCTATGTCACTCGCATCACACATCAACTCAAAGGGTTGCTCCCAATCCGGGGCAATGATAATTGGTGCAATCACTAGCTTTCCCTTCAGATCCTCAAATGCTTTCAGACAGGCATCATCGAACTTGAAGTAGACATCTTTCTCGAGCAACCTGCACAAGGGAGAGGAAATTTTCGAAAAAACTTTAATGAAACGACGATAAAAACCTGCATGGCCCAAGCAACTGTGAATGCCTTTGACGGATGTTGGTGGAGGCAATTTTTCAATCGCTTCCACCTTTGCCTTGTCCACCTGCAAACCATTTTTAGACACCTTTTTCCCCAATACTATACCTTCACGTACCATAAAATGGCACTTTTCCCAGTTTAGTACTAAGTTAGTTTCTTCACACTTAGCAAGCAATTTATCAAGATTCATCAAGAAGTTATCAAAAGAACATCCAAATACAGAAAAATCATCCCTGAACACTTCCACAAACCTCTCAACCATGTCAGTAAAAATGGCCATCATACACCTTTGAAAAGTCGCAGGTGCATTACAAAGACCAAAGGGCATTCTCTTGAACGCATACGTGCCATAAGGGGCACGTAAATATGGTCTTCTCTTGGTCCTCTGGGGCTATAAAAATCTGATTATACCTCGAGTAACCATCTAAGAAGCAGTAGTACTCCTGGCCAGCTAATCTATCAAGTATTTGGTCAATAAAGGGGAGGGGAAGTGGTTCTTCCAGGTAGCATTGTTCAATTTTCTATAATCGATGCAAATCCTCCACCCAGTGACAGTTCTTGTGGGGATCAGATCATTATTTTCATTAACTACTACAGTCATCCCCCCTTTCTTGGGTACACATTGAACGGGGCTTACCCATTTGATGTCTGAGATAGGAAATACAATACATGTATCAAGCTACTTAATCACTTCTTTTCTTACCACCTCTTTCATGATTGGATTTAGTCGGTGTTGTTGCTCTACACTGGGCTTGTGTCCATCCTCCATGAAGATTTTGTGCATGCAAAAGGCTGGACTAATGCCTTTAATGTCAGACATCGTCCACCCAAGTGCTCGCTTGTGCTCATGTAGCACTCTTAGCAGCTTCGCTTCCTGCAATTTAGACAATTCAGAAGAAACAATAGCAGGTAAAGTGTCAGAGTCACCCAAGTAAGCATATTGAAGGCGAGGTGGGAGAGGTTTAAGCTCCAGTTTTGGGGCTTCCTTAATGGACGGCTTTGGAGGATGTCCTTCTGGCCTATTCAACAGCTCAAAGGGGTGTATCCCTTGCACGTACGCACAATATGTATCTAGATGTGCATCATCTCTTCAACCTCATCATCACTCCACAGGCTATCAAACAACATAAGTGCTTTCTATAGAGAATCGTCTAGATATAAACTTGGGTGATGAATTTTCTCATCAACCTCAACAACAGATATCATTTAGAGCTCCCCATAGTGCCGGGGTAGTTGAATTGCTTTGTAGACATTAAAAATTGCTTCCTCGTCATCTACCCCCAAGATCATTTTTCCCTCTCTCACTTTGATAATAGCATCACCAGTAGCCAAGAGAGGTCGCCCCAATATGATTGGAACTAGTTCATCAAACTCATAATCGAGGATAATGAAATCAGCAGGGAAGATAAACTTTCCAATTTGCAGCAACACATCTTCAATCACCCCCTCAGGGTGTGCTATCGACCTATCAGCCAGTTGCAACATCACAGTAATTGGCTTTGGAGCTCCCAGGCCTAATTGCTTGAACAAAGATAAGGGCATCAGATTTATGCTCGCCCCCAAATCGCAAAGAGCACGACCCGCATCAATATTACCAATTCGTACAGGGATGGTAAAGCTGCCAGGATCCTTAAGCTTTTGAGGGAGCTTATGTTGGACCCTTGAAGTGCACTCCTCAGTAAGTGCAACTGTCTCAAATTCAGTCAATCTTCTCTTGTGAGCCACTATATCTTTTATGTACTTAACATACTTTGAAATTTCATGAAGCACATCAACAAGTGGGATATTCAATTGAACCTGGCTCAACATGGAGAGAAATTTGCTGAACATGCAATTATCATTCCTTTTTTGCAATCTCTGGGGGAAAGTGGGTGGTGGCCTTGGGGCCTTCACTGGCTCTGGAATTTTAGCAGCATTCTTTGTCTCTTGTGTCACTTTAGGGATCAACTCCCCCTCAGGTATGGGCTTGTGTTTTCTCTTCTTTGGCACTTCCTCTAGCTCCCTCCCGTTTCTAAGTGTAACTGTATTCACTTGAGGGCTCTTCTCTGTATCACTTGGGAGAGCGCCAGCAAGTCTAGTGTTTTAATTTGTCGCTAACTGCCCCATTTGCCTTTCAAGATTTCTGAAATCGGTTCAGAGCTGCTGATTGTCAATCAACAATTTCTTCAGCAAATCATTGGTACTCTCTTACATTTGTTGGGGTGGCCTTTGAGGCTGATTGAAACCCCCTTGAGGTCTATGCTGATTCTAATTCTTCTGATTTCCACCCTATGAGAAGTTGGGATAGTTCCTCCAATTTGGATTGTAAGAATTTTCGTATTGTGCATGCTGATTCGATGCCCCTCTGTTCTGTTGTCCCACATAATAGATGGATTCTGGATTTGAGGGGCACATGTCGCTCATATGATTGTCACCACATAATTCACAGCAAATAGCCATTTGGTGCACAAGTTGCATTGTTTGTGGTTGTTGCATTGTCATCCTATTCATCTGATTGGCCAACTTTGCAATATCGGCTCTCATGGCTGACAAGTCGTCGAGCTCAAGTAATCCAGTTGCTTTTTGTTTAATTGCCTTTCGTGAATCCCCATCACCTTGCCAATTATTATCATTAGCCGTGAAGTTATTTAGTAAGAGCTGAATTTCACTGTACGGTTTGGCCATGCAACTACCCCCATAAGCTGAATCAAGATTCATCTTTGATGCATCATCTAACCCTTCTACAAAAGTTAAACAATACCTCGTTCGTCTGATAATGATGTAGACAGTCTCTGAGCATCTTCTTGTACCTTTCCCATGCTTGGCGAAGTGTCTCGCCATCTCGTTGTTCGAACCCTAGAATTTGACTCCTCAATATCTTTGTTTTCTTAATGGGGAAAAACTTGATTAAGAATTTCCGTGCAAGATCATCCCAAGTGCGGATTGAATTCGCTGGCTCCTTATTTAACCACTCCTTAGCTTCCCCGGTCAGTGAAAAGGGAAAAAGTGTCAGCCTGACATAGTCCTTGGAAATGTTTGGATAATTGTAAGTATCCGTAATTTCCAGGAAATTCTAAATGTGCCTCTGGGGGTCTTCATGAGGTAAACCCACAAATAGCCCTGTGGATTGGATCAGCTGCACCATGTATTGTTTGATTTCAAAGTGCCCAGTGATATCAAGCTTCACAATAGCCTGAGTCATATTAGCCAGACTAGGCCTTGCGGCTTCAATCACCGCGCGTTCCTCGTTACCTGCCATCACAATTGGTTGTGTTTGAACTACGATGTCCAACTCTCTTTCAATTCTGGTTCGAGCGTCCACCTCCCTCCTCAATTTGTGAAGTGTTCGTTCAATTTCGGTATCAAGAGGAAGGAGATTGTTTGCGTTTCTACTTCTTCGCATTCAAGAAAAGATCCCGTATTAGCACAAACAAAGTGAACTAAAAATTAAAACTTGAATAAATAAATAATAAAATCTCAACTCAATCAAGTAGCTAATTTCTAAGTCCCCGGCAACGGCGCCAAAAACTTGTTGCGACCAAAAACACTCACGCAAGTGCACGTGATCGTCAAGTAATAAAGTAGTGAGTAGAGTATCGTTCCCATGAAGACTTGTGATTAACTGTTGACTGATTTAAACTCAATTAACTTATCTATCCAAGAAGTTTTCCATAAAATAGAGATATCACTAATTTACTACCTAAACTATCAAGCAATAATGTAACTAGAACAATTAACCAAACAACCAGCAATTTTCGAATAACAAACAGTAGGAGAGGATAATCTAGGGTCACAGGCTAGCTAACAATCCTGTTGTGTTCTTGGCTTAAAACGACTAATTGATTTATCTGGATTGTTGATTGACAGGGTTGATATTACTCATAAGAATCTGTCGAGTTCTTACTCGCCTATTCGAGCTAACTCAATGACTATATGTCTATGGAATTAAGATTAACAAGAATGCATTTACAGTTTCTGTATTTCAACCAAGCAAGACAATTAGGTATATGTCTATCCCAACTGCGAATCCGTTCCCCGATGCTTTGGTTCAAGAACTTGCTCTATTTAATTCTATATGCAATCTAAAGTTCCCACTTTCGAATTCATCCAAAGATTCGCAGATAGTATTTACTGTTAGTTACTCAGTAAAATAATTAAAATCAGAATTAAATAAACAACCCAATATGATAAACCAACTTTGTCGAATTAAACTTCAAACAACAACATTCATGTTTCACCCATGACCCTAGAACAATGGGTTTTAGCCACTCATACTAGTGTTCATCACAATAGGGTTCAATTTCATCACAAATAACAAAAACAAAGGGAAGAAAAGAAGAACTTGATGGTCAAATCTCCTCCTTGCCTCTCTATATCTTGCACTAGACTATGAAAAATCTTGATAAATAATCCTTGGGCGGGCTTGACTTTATATAGGTTAAGTGGGGTTTCCTCCAGATTTTCAATTATACCCCTGAACAAAGCTTTCCGGAATTTGGACTAGCGCTGTCGCGCACTTGGGCGCGCATCTGGCCGCGATAGTTGGACAACGTTCTGTGTTGGGCGCGCTAGAGTAGCACGGGCGCGCATGTGGGCGCGCTAACCCAGGTCCTTAATTCCTTGATTCTTTTCCTCGTCTTCGTGCGTATTCAGCTCTGAGGGGTCGTTTTTGCTCTAAAATAGTTTCAATCACCTCTTTAAGGCATCACATAGGCTCCTCGTCCTGCAATATATACAATTCACAATTAGAGCCCATTTTTAATCAATTAACCACATTATGACATTGGAACATAATCAAGCGGGAGCATAAACAATCGCTAAATTACCTAGATTCAGCCTATTATCACCCCTCAGGGTAGGGGTAAGGTCTGCGTACATATTACCCTCCCCAGACCCCACTTGTGGGATTATACTGGGTTGTTATTGTTGTTGTTGTTGTTGTTGTTGTTGTTTATACAGTTGGAATCTGGCGAACTTTGTTAATATATGAGTTGTCAAATACTTCATCTAACCATCTCAAACACATAAATATTTTGTTTTTAGCAAACAGGAAATATATATATATATATATATATATATATATATATATATATATATATATATATATATATATAAAAAAGATAATTTTGAATTTATAGATAAATTTCTAAAATTCAAATTTAAATTAAAAATAAAATTTATCCTTTTTTTATCATGTTATCATACTTAATTCGATTAATGATCATATGCAATCATGTTAAGAATTTTTGTTATTTTTTCTAATTATTTATATACTACTTCCCCTCTAGCAAAAAAAAAATATTCCATATAACTCTAAACTCTTTCACATTGAAATCCTATAAGTATAGTTCTTTACACTGTAGCTAGATTTGAATAAAGAAAAAAATATAAAATAAATGTAATATATAGGGTACACGTCTATATTTATCTAAATAACAAAAAAGAGTATATAAAATCAAAAAAATTTACTTACATATATAATAAAGTAAACATGCATGGTGGAGAAAGAAACATCACAAAATCAACCAATATTAAAAAAAATTATTTATTTTTTCTTCTTGAAGAATATTTGTTTGAAGAGTCAATTTGCATAAATGGACATCAAACAAATAACAAAACTATGGCTATACAATTGNAGATTTACTTTTATATTTTCATTTTTTTAATTAATAGACATATTCCCTTTTCCAGAAAAAAGACATATTCCTTATTGTAGATATTTTTTGTGATTGACCGATTAGTTAGACCTAAAAAATAACCTAAAATCTTGTATTTTCCCTCTCCTCACCATTTTCACAACTACTTAATTAATTTTTCTAATCACAGTTTCTAGTATATATCAAAATCATAGTCACGTGTATCTGAGCAAAACTAAAGGGTGATACTAATAAATCAGATTTATAATCAATTTAAATCTATAATTTACATATTACAATTTCACAACTTGTCATAAAAGAATAAAAACCTGAAGTGCTACAATATATAGCAAACTAGTGGCAACAAAGCGGATTAACAATATTACCAAAAAAAAAGAAGAGGCGGATTAGTTATCCAACTATCACTTTAAATGGGCTAAATAATGAAATTTTTAAAATCAGATTAAATATGAATAAAAATAATATTATTCACTTAAAAAATAGATAACCAACGGATAACTAATAATTTTAACTTTTATATTTTTAAAGACTCAAATTGGAGGTTCCTCAAATTTGAAAAACTAAAAAGTAGGAATTCTTCCAAAAGCGATAGTATTTAAGAAGCCATAAATAATATGAATATTTATATATTCGGTACTAAACTCATTTTCTATTCGAATTAAATATGGGTCAGGTTGAATATTTATTCGTTTTTTGTATTACTCGTTTTTGGCCCTTAATATCGGTCCGTGCGGTTCGTTTGACACCCTTATGACAAACAAATAATATAATGCAACAAGTTTGATAGTCGTAAAAAGAATAAGTTTGATTTACACATAGAATTATAAGTTTCTCATTAAAAAAAACGGTTAAGGGTCTGATTTGTCCCTCTACTATCATAAATAGACCTTATTTATTCTCCGTTTACGTTTTCTATCAAAAATATTCCTACCGTTATATATTAGGGTCATAGTTACCCTTACACGTTAAAAACCCCATCCCTTCTTTTACAATCCGGCAAAGGGCCAAATATACCCCTTTACTTTCAAAAATAAAAAAAAATATTTTTCAAAAATGAAAATATTTTGTTGAAAATAACTTTTTCAGTTTTAAAAAATAAAAATATTTTGTTAAAAATGATTTTTTTTTGTTTTCCAAAAAAAAATCAATTTATACAAATTTGTTTTTTCAGTTTTACAAAAAGAAAATCTCTAAAAAAACTGAAAAAATGAAGAAAAAAATATTTTTCAAAAAATAAAAATATTTTGTTGGAAATATTTTTTTCAGTTTTAAAAAAACAAAAATATTTTGTTAAAACTGAATATATTTTTTTCAATTTTTACAATTTTTACAAAAAAAATATTTTGTTAAAAAAATAATTTTTTTCAGTTCTTACAATTTATTTTGCAAAATATTTTCAGTATCTACTCAGTTGAACAAAATATTTTCATTTTTTTAATAATGAAAAAAATATTTCCAACAAATATTTTCGTTTTTGAAAAATATTTTTTTCTTCATTTTTTCCAGTTTTTTTAAAGATTTTCTTTTTGTAAAACTGAAAAATCAAATTTATATAAACTGATTTTTTTTTTTGAAAACAAAAAAAAATCATTTTTAACAAAATATTTTTGTTTTTTAAAAACTGAAAATGTTATTTTCAACAAAATATTTTCGTTTTTGAAAAATATTTTTTTTTCATTTTTTGAAAGTAGGGGGGTATATTTGGCCCTTTGTCGGATTGTAAAAGAAGGGATGAGGTTTTTAACGTGTAAGGGTAACTATAACCCTGATATATAAGGGTAGGGATATTTTTAATAGAAAACATAAACGGATGATAAATAAGGCCTATTTATGATAGTAGATGGGCAAATCAGACCCTTAATACAGCAAGGAAATCGGGTAAGAACAAAGAATACATACACTTTTTCTACACGTAAAACTGTTCCGATAATTAAATTTTTAGAAAGAGAATGTTATAAATTTATATTATATTATTGTAGTTTATTTAGTACTTCGTTATGGATAAATATTATCCCGATAGAAGATTATCTATATCTGGTACATTATCAGCTTATAAGTAACTTACAAGTAGCTTATACAGCAACTTGCAGTAGCAGCTTACATAGCAACTTGCAGTAGCACCTTACAAACAGCTTACGTAGTAGCTTGCAATAGCAGCTTACACAACAGCTTGCAGTAGCAATTTACACAACAATTTTATTTCTTCTATAAATAAAGGAGAATTCAGTTCATTATGTATATCAATTTGAAAATTAAAATAATATATCAGTTTCTCTCACTTGCCCTTATATTTACTTTACGGTCCTTATTTTATAATTGAGAAATCATTTTCAACCACATATTAGCTGCGTTGGCCCGTTTACATAATCTTACCCATTTCCGTCATGAAAATATATATATTTTTACACCCTATAGAAAATCTTAGTACCCTATTTATCAATAATAAATACCATTTTAAAATATTACATCCTATAAATACCTTTTATCCTTTATAGCAAAAAATCTAAATATAGTTACATCCTACAATTAAGGCACTATATATGCTAATTATTATTTTTCTCTCTCTCTTTTTGTATTTTTACTCACATAATTACCGCGTATTTGCAAACCCCAATACAATCTCTCTGTTTGCATACAACCAGATTCTCTTCTCCCACAAACCCTAGTTTCTTACCCAAATTATCAATTTTCGACTGGATTTACAGCAGCTTTCTGCTCTGTTTTGGTCGGATTTGGTGTGATTCCAGGAGCGTCGTGTGTGTGTTAACTGCTGTGAGGTCCGCTACTCTTCAGGTCTAAGAGGGCCTGTTCATTTTCTTCCCTTTCATAGTTGCACAGGAAGTTGTTTGCTCTGAGATCCGTATGCTTGAGAGTGAACTAGATTTGACTTCAGCTAATTATGTCAAGGGACATATAAATAATATGGAAGCAAGAAATCAAGCCATGGATTTTATTTAGGAACTGGGTTGGCTGCTTCATAGAAATAATTTGAAGGCTAGATTAGAGCATTTTGGTCCTGATCCAGTTCTCTATCCTTTGAAGCGGGTTGACTGCTTCATAGAGATTTTATTCGGGAACTGGGTTGGCTGCTTCATAGAAATTATTCAGTTGTATTCGAATGTATTCTTCAGCTGTATTCACTTGTATTCAGGTTTAATCAGTTGTATTTAACTATTTTATTCAGCAATTGTTAGTTGTATTTAAGTATTTTATTCAACTGTATTCAATTATATTCAACTATTTTATTCGGCAGAAGTTAGTTGTATTTTGTTGCATTCAAGAGTTTATTCAGCTGTATTCAGTTGTATTTTTGTTGTATTCAAGTGTTTTATTCAGATGAATTAAGGTGTATTTTGTTGTATTCAACTGTATTAGTCAACTGTATTTCTCTTTATTCAGCTATAATCTTTATTATGTATCTTTCAAATACAGATTAATGAGGGATCGTTTTAGTTCGTTGAATTAAATTAGGAGAATATCATATGATTTTATTTCCTTCCGTTTTTAGCGTAGATACGTTAATGTATTTAATGTTAATGTCGCTTGAATACAGCTAAATACATGTCAAACTTAGCTGAAATTCTAGATTTTACGCCTATATTTTTTGTTGTATTAATAAATACAACAGTTAAATATATGAAATACATTGTATAAAAACATAAAAAGTATCTATAACACATAATATAGCAAAAAAATCTATAAATGACTAATTAAATAAAAAAGATGTGTTTTATGAAAAATATCCTATATTTTTTCATACCCGCACATATAAATAGTGAGAGAATCATCAGGTACACAAAGGTACATCAGAATGGCGGCGGAAAGCCGAAGTAGCTCCGCCGGGAGGTTGATATCTACCACCTGCCGGAAGGTTGCATAGCGAACGTTCTATCATTAACGTGTCCGCGGGATGCGAGTCGGTTATCGCTTGTGGCTTCAATTTTCCGGACCGCAGCTGAATCAGATCCGTTTGGGACCGTTTTCTGCCGCCGGATTATCGTGATATTGTTTCCCGGTGTAGTGATGGACCGGATTCGATTGTGTTCGATTCGAAGAAGGAGCTTTATCTTTACCTCTGTGATCATCCTTTTCTGATTGAGGGTGGAACTAAGGCAATTTATGGCATACATGATGGATTATTTGATATAGATGAATTTTTTTTTCTGGTTCATGATAGTGTTATCTACTATGTCTTCTTTATTTTGATTTTGTTGGAAATGATATTTTTAATCTCGAATTTTTTGTTCCTTGTTTGAGAAATCGAAAAATGTGAATTTGTTTGTATGGAATATTCCGGAATAAGTGCATTCGATTAGCGATTGATAAAATATACACAAAAAAGGCTTGTTATTATAGTTGGATATTATTCTACTATGCGTCTGATGGAGTGAGGTGGTTTTTTTTTTTTGGTGTGTGTGGGGATTTAGTTTTGAGAGGAATAATTTTGAGTTTGTTCTAAAATTGGTTTTGGTCTGTTTTGTTTTTGAAAACAATAATTGCGGATATACTCATAATATCTTGTTTGAATTTAAGTTATATACAGTGACATGGTATAGGTCTTTTTACATTATTCTGTGATAGCATGTTAATTACCTATTTTTACTAAGATAAATAAGTGATCTGATTGTAAAAATAATTTTTACATTATAGAACGTAAAACTCATTTTGTTATAGTTAGAGAATACATTCTAAACCAAGCGTCAGGACTAGAAATAATTTTGTTTGTGTTTTTTTGGATGCCTATGGTGTCAAGGCCTGCTTCTGTGCACCTCTGCCACCTCCCATCAGGTAACGATATCCACCAAGGTCACAGATGGGACGAAATTACTTAGTGGTTTTTTGCTTCTGCTTAGTCTAGTGTTTTTCACCAATTTCATTGACCACTAGGCCACACCCTTGATAGTTTGCTTAGTGTTGTTTGTTTCTTTTGAATGTTTGGATTTGATTTTGAAAGAATTGTTTGGAATCTGTGAGGAGAGAATTGATTTTGGTTTGTTTTGATATGAAATATAATGTGAAGCAATTTTTACTTTACAACATGTTAATTTTGAACAACAATAAGCAGGGGTGACTCGAGGGGGAGGCTAGTAAAGCCTTTGCTTTAGGCCCCCTAAATTTTGGGCGCCCAAAAATATTATTAGTTGTGGATTTACTATCTTATTTTCGCTTAGATAATATTGAAGTTTATAGAAAAAGCGAACAAATACAAAATACTTACAAAAAAAGGAAAGAAAGACTATCTATTTTTTAACAATAAAAATATTTTAGAACTTTGAATTAAGAAACTCGCATCTTCATATTGATAAAGAACGCTTATTATAATAAGATCCAAGGTAACAAATTGTAAATACGTGGCTAACATCTTATTAACTTGAATTTCCTTACCAATGTGGATATTAATATTATATTTATAAGATATCTCATCTATATACAAAAAGAAAGAAAGACAAAAAGAAATCAATGTACTATTAACACTATATTTTGCAAGATAACTATACTATAAACACACACAAAAAAAAATTAAGGCCCTTATTAAAATTTGGCTTTAGGCCACGACTTTTATTGAGACGCCTTTGACAATAAGATTTTTTGCTCATATGTTTATTCACATGGATTGAACTAGTGTAGAAGATATAATAGTTAGTCATTTCCTTGACAAGTGGATAACTGTGACTTCTTCTTTTTGCTTGGGTCACTCAAGCAAATAGAGTAGGTTAAAGACCGACTTCAACGATATAGAAGCTACCTGGCAGACTGTGAGGTAATTTCCAAAAGAAACGTATAGAATATGAGAATTATATTGATGTGAAACATGCAGAAGAAAAGATAGTGGTTCAAATTATTTCTAGAATCTTCGTTCAAAGATTGAAGTGATCCATTGATCATTTAGACATTAAATATATGCTAGTTCTTGGTAATTTGAACTCTTTCAAAGCTGATATTGTTCCTGTATTCGTCAAGTCCATGTGTGTGAGAGACAATATGTTTGCAATTGGCTACATCAACATGGATGCAGAAGATGGGAAGTTGCATACAGTGTTAGAAGCTTATATAGTGGTGCCTGCTAACCATATTCTTTTAAATTCTTTTGTGAATGGTATTAACATTAAATCTGTTCCCGTTAACCCATTTTCCCTCTTTTATCTTTTGGGTACCAAAGGAAATTAGAATATTTTTATATAAAAAAAAAAAAAGCAACAGGACCACAGTTGATATTGCCTTGATCATTTTGTCTTTAAGTACATATTGATATCGCCTTGATCACATTGTGTATTTTCTGCTACACTTTTCATATAATTGCTTTTGTGTTTAGGTTCACATGTGATTAGCTCATTTTTCCTATTTTCTCTACTTTGAGCAACTATTGCTGGGTTTAGTTTTGTTTCTTGCTTGCTAAGTTTACTTCTGACTTGGTATTGATGAAATGTAGAGCTTCTCATTGGAGAAGTGCATTGGAAAAAAATGTTACATGTTAGCTGCAAAGTCACTTGCAATTGTTTGGGCTGACACACCTATGTATTGGAGATGAATATCGCTTCCCGAGTCCAGGTATTTTATTTGACAAGTAACTTTTACTATGGGGTAGAAGGGAAGTCCTTTTCCTCTACCTTTTCTTTATTTGAGTTTACGATTAGTACTTCTTTTTTTCCATTTGCAGTCTATTTCTAAGGATAAAAGTTTTTATGCTAAAGCAAAGAAGAGTAGAATCTTGGTTTTTATAAGATGTCATTCTCAAGTTGATGTAATGTGATGTTTTTGAAATTAGGTTCTCAGAGGTCGCTGAGCTTCTTGACGTCTGCTGGTTTGACATTGCCGGCAAGATAAACACCTCTATGTTATCGCCTGGCACCAAATATGCTGCGTACTTTGTGTTCACAACAAAATTCAGGGCCTATGGATTTGATCACCAAAGTGCAGAGGGTGCAGTAGGGATTTCGGGGCATGAAAGAAAATCACACACAATTTTTCTAGATCCAGTGGCAACACGGAGGCATATGTACCAAATAGTTCCTAGGCGGCTGGGACTATTGAACTAGATGGCGAATATCCTAAGACGGGAAGTGAATCTGCCTTCAGAAAACGATACACAAGCACTATATCCACAACAGAGAAGTGATGAATGGATAGAAGTTGAGTTGGGAGAATTCTTTGTCCAAAGAGGGCAAGAAGTTAAACTGGAGATGAGCTTGACAGAGATCAAGAAAGGTAACTGGAAAAATGGCTTAGCTGTTGAAGGGATTGAAATCAGGCCTAAGGAAGGCTAATGATTTAATATTTGAAAGTTCACTTGTGCCTGTGCTAAGCCACTTTCCGAGTGAGCGCAAGAAAAAAAGGGACTAGAAGCTACGAGGCCCTAAAAGGCTAAAACCGTTGTCCCACGTTTGGCTGGAGAGATCTTGACCACAAGAGTTGCACAAGTTTTACAAGACATAGTATTTATCAATACTGTAAAATTTATTTTGTCGCTGTTTATGAATTAAATCCTTTAAAGGAACAAAATTATGCAAATAACATAAAAGAGCAAAGTAGAAAACTTATTCCGCCAATTCGGATTCAATTATAAGTATGTTAGATATGACCAAAAAAGTATGTTCACTTTCAAGAAAATCTTTTGCGAATCATTTAAGACTTTGTCAGCGATAATTTGTTTACACGTAATAAAAATATACGAATTAATGACGAATAAATTCAGTAGCTAAATAGCAAATTTCGTCTCTTATTCTACTTAGTAACGGTGAACATAAAATTATCAAAAAATTATATTAGCTACGAGCGATTCAGCGACGAAGTTCATAACTGATTTTTAATATTATAGTATGTAGTAGGAAGAGAATAGTGGGATTCGTTGAGATGCTTTGCTAATAACTATAGGTAGTAAAGAGTGAAAGAAAATATTTACTTTGTGTGAGCAATTTATATATACCAGTAAAATAAAATAGTATATAATAATGAAAAATGACTTATCTTAAGATCACCTAAATTATTTTCCTTTATTTGGTATTTCTAATAGACTAAATATTACATAAAAGCAAGTATCATCAAACATAACATCTTAAAATACTAAAAATTATACCAACAGAGCCAATGCCATGTAGCAAAAATATCTAGATATTTTCAACATAATTAAGAAACAAAGGGGTTAGTATATTCATTTTGCTTAATTTAACTCTTTTTTTTTTGTTTTGAAGTTATATTTTGGGAACGCATCATTAATGACTCTCGATTGTTCTGCTTCTCTCATTTTCATTGTTAAGGCATCTTTATCATTTATAAGACTATGATACACATCAATTAAAATATTTGTCAAAGACATAAGTTTTTTCGGAGAATAAGACTAGATTTCTTTGAACATCTAAGAAGTTTACACCATCATCATCGTCGTCATCTCCATCATCATCATCAGACTGCGCTATCAAGGCAACAATGGACTCATACTCAGCTGTTTCACTTTCCACTGCCATCATGGAGCTATCACCTTGATCATCATCTTCTTCAGATTCGCTGAAAGAGTCTCCCCATGCAGCAAGTGCTTGTTTCACAACATTGTCAGTGACATCTTTTCTCTTGAATCGTTTGTCAGGAACCTGGCTCCTCTTAGCTACTTTGTCGGTGTTGTGTTTGTATTGATCTTTCTTGGGAAGAGTGCAATCCTTGATGAAGTGTCCTGGCTTGCTGTACTTATGACATAGGTCATAACCTTTTGGCTTGCTGGAGCTGCCTCGTTTTGGAATGCCTCCATTTTTGTGAATCATTTTTTGAAACCTTTTCGTCAGGTAGGCCATATCCGCATCCTCACCACCTGAGTCATTGTTGTCTGTCTTGAGGACCAGGTTCTTCTCCTTTTGGGGCTCTATTATCTCATTATCCTTCTTCTTCTTCATTTCATAGGTCTTGAGATTGCCGACAAGTTCATCAATGGTCAGCTTCTGAAGATTCTTTGCCTCTGTGATGGCATTTATTTTGCTTTCCCATGACCCAGGTAATACACTAAGTATCTTCCTGACAAGTTTGTTCCTGGGGATGATCTTTCCCAGTGAGTGAAGCTTGATGATAGATGTGAAGCAAGTGTGCATATCCAGAATGGATTCATCGTCCTTCATTTTGAAAAGCTCATACTCCGTGGTCAGCATGTCAATCTTGGTATGCTTTACTTGGGTTGTCCCTTCATGAGATGTTTGGAGAGCTTCCCAGATTTCCTTAACAGATTAGCATGCTGAAATTCTATTGTATTCATCAGGACCAATCCCACAGACAAGAATTTTCTTAGCCCGAAAGTTCTTTTCAATGGCCTTGCGGTCAACATCATTATATTGCTTTATTATTTTAGGAACAGTCACATGGTCTTGGTAGGTACGAAGGGTCCACTGCAGATGATATCACAAAGCTCCGAGTCTTCAGCCATAATGAAGTCGTGCATCCTTGTCTTCCACCATCCATAATAATGGCCGTTGAACCTTGGTGGTCTGTAGGTAGACTGACCTTCTTCGAAGTTTGGCGGATCAGCTATGAGGATCCTTTCTAGGTGTTAGCCTGATAGATAGAACCTGCTCTGATACCAATTGGTAGAAACTAGGGGTCCACCAAACTATATAGAGAACCAGATTCTCTATTAGTTCCCACAGAACACACGCACACTGTACTAAGTAAATGACACAATGGAGTTTTACGTGGAAAACTCCCAGCTCACGGAATCAAAAACTACGACCTACTCTTGTAGGATTTCAACTTAACTACTAAGCAATCTTTAGATTACAAACTATTGTAACCTAGGAATTAACCTTTTAATCCCTCACTAACTTGTAACAACACTATTACAAAGACTTTGTAATAACTCTATTACAAAGACTTTACAACTCAACTAACTCTATCCAAGACACAAACACACAGGTTTATGATTTACAGAAGTTTCCTACATAATGCTTCTAACTAAGCTAAGTAGGAATTACAAGTAAAGTGCTTTAACAAAGGTACAACACAACTAAGGAGATGTAATAACTTCAATGCATAAAACTAGTCCTTGGTTATGTTGTTCTTCGTTCTTGATGCCCTTGAGAATCACTTGCAAGATTGACACAGACTCGAGAGAATGCTTGATGAGTTCTTGAATGTGCAAGTGATTTGTTTTACCTTTGCTTGATGTTAATATCTCATTTGCGATATCGCTTGGATGATGCAAGCATGTTAGGCGAAGGGCATTCCCCATAAAATTGGTTGTTGTGTTGTTTCTGCACTATAGCGTGTGTAGGCAGCAACTTTACAACTGGGGGAGTTGACTTGTACAGTCACCTAGGGAATTGGTAGCTATTTGTTCCCTCTGCTGTTCCTTTTGTTGTTCCTTTGACTCTGAAGAGTTTGACTGTGTCTCCAACGGGAGACTTGTTTATCTTTAAGTTCTTGAGGATATGTATCAGGTTCCTTATCTGGTTCTTCATAGTAAGTTTGTTAGATCATCAAACATAATAAGGATACACATATAACCTATCAATTTTCTTTTCCCATTATATGTCCAATAATTGCTTTGGAACTCGACTAAATTCACATGAGATAAAACATTGTCTAATAAAAGTAAGTTCATACCCGGGGCTTGAATCGAAAAGATTTGATTAAGAATGAAGGAGTACTTAAAACTCCACCGCAACTCTTTATTGGTGGCCCTCTCAATTTTACATTTTCTTCCTTTCCTCTTACTAATGCTTATTTAGATTTGTAACACTTTTCATATTTAAATATCATTAAAGATCCAAAATTATTTAAGTAAACAATAGTCTTAAAGTTTAAACATTATTTTGTGGTACCAAGGCTTATACTGACAATTAGGGGTGTACATGGACAGGGTTGATTCGATTTTTATAAAAATCAAACCAAACCAACTTATTTTTTTTGGGTTTTTCAGATTTTTTTGTTATAAGAATATTATTTCAATCTTAATTTATTAAATTTTTTATAAGTAAATTAAATATATGTTTAGTAAAAATTAAAAAAAATGATAAATATATGATCTATTAATGTCACGATCCAATTCTCGAACCCGATCATGATGGCGCCTCTCGTGAAGACAAGGCCAGCCACAGACTAACAATACTTCTTTTAGCAATTACTTAGCATGAATGAGTCAAACAATAGATAACATTATCATAAGTGCGGAAGAAAATGATATAACAGGGAACCATCCCCAATTCAGCCCGAAATCGGGGTGTCACAAGTCACGAGCATCTAAAGAAGCCTGAACACAACTACACGGCTAATAACATACAATAATAAATTCTGGAATTTTAAAAACAACGTCCGGTGCCACGAACGCTGGCAGTCACCTTGCTCAGCCGCAATAGTAGTACCTTCAATCAGCTAATAACCCGCTACCGGGTGAACAATACCTGCAACTGCACGCGAGGTGCAGGGAATAAAGTGAGTACTCCAACTCAGTGAGTAATAAAAGTAAATAATAACTGAGCAGTAAGAAATCACGTATAACAGATCATCATGCTGTATAGAAGAAGTGAAAAGCCCTTAAATTGAGAAAAATCAGTGAAAACTGTGAAACCTTTTAAAGTATCTTGACTCAGTTTTAAACCTCTTTGAAGATGATCCTTTCAACAGTTGCGAAAATAATTTTTAACAATTAGTGACACTATGCACAGAGACCCGCCCCTCGAGCAATATTCTTATTCCCGGCAAGCCACTGTTACCTGACCAAACACATCATACAGTGTCATTGTTACCACTGTCTAAGATATATCCTCTTTAAGAGCGATCAGACAATGCCGGAACAGCAAACAGATATCTCAAGAAATAACACAAACAACGAATAGTGAACAAATGCATGAATGCAATGCAATGCAAATAACGGTACATTCCAGTACCCGCTGCGGCGTGCAGCCCGCTCCATTTATTTATCGTCGACGGCGCTCACTGGGGGTGTGTACGGACTCCGGAGGGGCTCCTACAGCCCAAGCGCAATATCAGCCATATCGTGGCATCAAACAGGCTCTCGGCCTCAATATCAATATATCATCGCTGTGGCGTGCAACCCGAGCCATCAATATATTGAGAAATCACTATAACACTACTGCGACGCGCAGCCCGATCCATGCTCAATTCAGAATGCACATAAGCCACTTGGGCAATATTAACATAGTAGTCCTCAGCTCAAAACGTCAATAAAATATTATTTAAGTTTTCAAATCTTAGAAAAATGACTGAGTTTGCAAAATAGTATTAAAACCTTGGACCGAAATCAAATAATATGCAAGTGATGCAAAAACAGTGATATCAATCCTCTAAGGATTCACATAGTTAGAACGAAGCCCCAAACATGGCAATCAGCCCAAATTATGATGATAACAAATAATTTCAGTCAAATACGCGATAAAAATCAACAACGGGGACGAACCAAGTCACAGTCCCCCAACGGTGCTCTACCCCACGCTCATATCCGGCGTGCAAGTCACCTCAAAACAGCACTATGATGTACAAATCCGGGGTTTCAAACCCTCAGGATATCATTTACAAGTATTACTCACCTCGAACCGGTGAAATCTCTAGCCTGCGACACCTTTGCCCCTCAAACCGGCTTCCACGCGCGTCGTATCTAACCAAAACCACAACGAATACATTACAATAGGCTAAGGGAATATAACCCAATTGAAAAGACTCAAAAAATATCAAAAATCACAAAATTGGCAAAATCCGAGCCCCGGGCCCACTTCTCGAAATCCAGAAAATTTTACATCAATACGATTATTATCTCGCCACGAGTCTATACATATCAAATTCACAAGAATCGGAGTCCATTTGACCCCTCAAATCACTCTCTTAGGTTTCAAGCCCTAACCTCTATTTTTTTAACCTTTAATTCCTTGGGTTTTCAGTGTTAATCCATGTTTATACACCATAATATCATAATCTAAGTCCAAGAATCCATACCTGATGATAGCCCTTGAAACCCTCTTCAAAAATCGCCCAAAACCCTCTTAGT
>MU734912.1:73354-86920 GCA_026770625.1 Nicotiana glauca
GTCCCACATCATAGAAATAAAATACCTGAACCTACCCCGAAGGGTCATAACTCCACGTAGCCTCGCTACAATGCGCGATCCTATCCAAACACTGTTCCGCATGAGACACCTCAAGTCACCACGCTCAAAATAGATAGCCACGCACAGATTGATGTCTGAAACCAAGAAATCCATCACACCCACGGTGAAGCAAGTAATATACACCATTCAATCCTGAAAGGACACAACCGACGCGCTATTCGCCGAGCAACACCCAATACAGACCTTCCTCAAAAACCAGGAAGCAAGGTATACAAAGTAACATATGGAAAACTATTCTCAACATCACACTGTTGCGGTGTGCAACCCGATCCAGATAACATACCCATGGCGGCGTGCCACCCGATCCACACAAATATCTCACATAGGGAGATACACATCGAGCCAAATTTGCTCATTATAACAAAATACCGAATATCGATCGTAAGCATACTGAGTGCATAATGATATCTACATATAGCGTTGTAAGCCACAAAACTCAAACACAATCCGAAAACCATAACGCCTCACAGCACAGAAAAGTATCTCATAGATCTCCCCAGATCACTAGTAGGCTCAATAACGATATATTCAACCTATCCTTCAACAATACATATCGGGGCCAACCAAGCCATCTCAATCTAAATATGTAGCCACATCGGCCTGCCAACGAACTCAATACCAAGAAGCCTGAAGCTGCTCCTTCCGCTATTATAACTCCTGCTGAAGCCGTGTGATACGGTGTCCGACACCAAATAAATGCTGAAATCCACAATCTCACCTGGCGACATGCCCGGCCACAAGAAACACATCCAAGAAAGTCCCTCTATACCGGAACTGAATCAATGGTAGAAACCTCTATACTGACATCCGTCACAAAGGCCCAATTAAGGAAAGCAATCCTTCCCAGCCGTCCGCTGGTCTTTGGAACACAACCATTCTGCTAGAACATAGTCCGATGCACCTCGCCACGCAACCTGTGGCATTTTCCAACATAACCCATAGCACAATAGTCTAGAATAACCCAACACTGAGACAACCAGTCTACACCCCAATATCATATCCAGAATCTAATATACCAAGCAAAGAAAGATCCACTCAGGCTTCCAAACCCCCAATAGCCGCTAACGGTACCAATACACACTATCCACAACCACTACATAGCCTGAACATGAGAAGTCCTAGTCTCCAGCTCCACATAGCACACAAATTACTATACCTGATCCCAAATTCTGCAGTACAAATACATATTACACCTCGAGTACCCAATCATTCCACGAAAGATATTCTAGAATTCCCCCTGTGCCACCAAACAAACTCAGATATCAACAGTCGATCTATCAAGAAAATGCCGCAATACTACCGAAGTGCCATCAACTCAATCACATTGCCCTTTTTTAAAACATATACCCTCGTCAAATCGCTATGATTAGCAATACCATTTCCTTAGTCATATGAGGATCATTCACCCTAATCATCTGAAGCTCGATCCTCCAATCACCTAAAACTGCTCGTGCTGCTTAAGATTCTAATGACTCTCCATTCAGAACTGAACCGTAACCTCACACACACAAATTCCAATTCTCCATAATATATCGCATATACCATACCACACTAGGATAACATGAGAACTCCATCTCCCTTTTCCTAACCACAAACGTCTATGTATTCCTCTAGTCAAGAACTCTCCATTAATCCTACATAGAAGAGAAATCACTACATATTCCATGCTTCGCATGCCCATAGGCAATATATACGTCTCTAGACCATGGTAAAACTCATCAAGAACTCTCTTTCCCAATTCTATTGCACAAGCTAAACTGCCAGGACTGAATCCTTCTATCCGAACCAAGCTAAGTAACCTGTCAGAACTCAAGAGCCTTGCTACACAATACCAGTAAAATCTCATTACCTCGAACACATACGATCCTGAAATTCGTTACCATTACTTTCCAGATATTGATACATAGAATCCCATAATTAACATAAAATACCACAAGTCTTGATCTTTTCTAATGAAAACACAATCCCTAGCCACATACACAACCTTAAGACACCTGATTATTACATGCCAAATCTTAAACGCAGTAATACCATTCTCGAGAGTCATTCACTCTTACACAACTGTAAATTATCTGACTTAACGAACAGAACTACTCATGCCTCATTAGCACTCTGACACCGTAGAACACGATCTCATACCAATACAAACAACCATCTTCCTTCTCTATACACTAAGCACTATTTACCAGCAACAGCTCAAGACATCCTATTATTTTCACACATCAACGAAGCCTCGTATAACCTTTATCAAAAAATTTCCTTCACACGTGCCATCCTCGGCTCAATTTTTGCAACCGGAACTGATCTGCCAGCCTACCTCGAAACGGAACCAACATAGCTCCTACCCGTGCAATCAGCTAATCAATAGCAACCTCCCCAACTTGGCCCGAAGCCATATATCAGGACACGCTCAGTAGCCCATAATACTTTTACTCTAATGGTGCCACAATACCATAGTGAGATTAAACTCAAATCATTTACAAGTTTGTGAAAACACAGATCATCTAGTACTGTAATCCTCTGCAAATCTCGCATTCATCCCCACATCAGTTGAGTCCACTCTCTTGAGCGACCCGAATTTACCAAATTTCAACCTTCAATTACACATGAGATCTTCTAACATACACATAAGGACCATACCTTTTAAGAACATTCCGCAGGAGATCACCCACCTGCTTTGCCTCAATTTAGTACTTCAGCATAACTTCCACCATCATATACGTTACACCGTCGTTAGTCTTCCTGAGTCTTAACTCATACCGCCACGTGTAATGCACTTCACTTTCCAACTAGGCAATACGAAAATATTCTTCACGCGCCCATAACTCGGGGCTATACAACAAATCACAATAGGAATCAAACACTTACCAGCTCATCTATCATTCAGCAGTCTCCTTCGTCACTACCAAGATCACATAGATACATCTCGCAGTACCAACATACTCATCACATGGATATCCAACCGCCATTCCGGCTAATAGGGACAATACCGAACGTACAAGTTCAAAACACTTGCTCACATAATCAGCACCTCGGTGCTCAAGCCATAGGCAAAGATCCGACCTCAAGTCCTCCAGACTGGCCGAACATCAAACTCACAAAAATTATATCTCGCCCCTTGATCGGGGAATCACCAGCCATCAAGGCACATATGATATTGAGCGCTAATGTGCGCATACAAACACGTGGAAGGAATTTCAAGAGTTATATCTCAAACTGAATCAAGTACGCACGATAAGAATTCCAAGGATGGGAAGTTTTCCTAAAGGTTCTAAAGCCTCTCGAGGATAAATACAGACGTCTATGTACCGATCCGCGAGACTTTACTAAACCTGCTCATGACTCGTGAGACCTAGTAACCTAGGCTCTGATACCAACTTGTCACGAACCAATTCCCGAACCCGATCGTGATGGCGCCTCTCGTGAAGACAAGGCCATCCAACATACTAACAATACTTCTTTTAGCAATTACTTAGCATGAATGAGTCAAATAATAGATAATATTATCATAAGTGCGAAAGAAAATGATATAATAGGAAACCATCCCCAAATCAGCCCGAAATCGGGGTGTCACAAGTGACGAGCATCTAAAGAAGCCTGAACACAACTACACGGCTAATAATATACAATAATAAATTTTGGAATTTTAAAGACAATGTCCGGTACCGCGAACGCTGGCAGTCACCTTGCTCAGCCGCAATAGTAGTACCTTCAATTAGCTAATAACCCGCTACCGGGTAAACAATACCTGCAACTGCACGCGAGGTGCAGGGAGTAAAGTGAGTACTCCAACTCAGTGAGTAATAAAAGTAAATAATAACTGAGCTGTAAGAAATCACGTATAACAGATCATCATGCTGTATAGAAGAAGTGAAAAGCCCTTAAATTGAGAAAAATAAGTGAAAACTGTGAAAATTTTCAAAGTATCTTGGCTCAGTTTTAAACCTCTTTGAAGATGATCCTTTCAACAGTTGCGAAAATAATTTTCAACAATTAGTGACACTATGCATAGAGACCCGCCCCTCGGGCAATATTCTTATTCCCGGCCAGCCATTGTTACCTGACCAAACGCATCATACAGTGTCATTGTTACCACTTTCTAAGATATATCCTCTTTAAGAGCGATCAGACAATGCCGGAACAGCAAACAGATATCTCAAGAAATAACACAAACAACGAATAGTGAACAAATGCATGAATGCAATGCAATGCAAATAACGGTACATTCCAGTACCCGCTGCAGCGTGCAGCCCGCTCCATTTATTTATCATCGATGGCGCTCACTGGAGGTGTGTACAGACTCCGGAGGGGCTCCAACAGCCCAAGCGCAATATCAGCCATATCGTGGCATCAAACAGGCTCTCGGCCTCAATATCAATATATCATCGTTGCGGCGTGCAACCCGAGCCATCCATATATTCAGAAATCACTATAATACTATTGCGGCATGCAGCCCGATCCATGATCAGTCCAGAAGGCACATAAGCCACTTGGGCAATATTAACATGATAGTCCTCAACTCAAAACGTCAATAAATATTGTTTAAGTTTTCAAATCTTAGAAAAATGGCTGATTTTACAAAATAGTATTAAAACCTTGGACCGAGATCAAATAGTATGCAAGTGATGCAAAAACAGTGATATCAATCCTCGAAGGATTCACATAGTTGGCACGAAGCCCCAAATATGGCAATCAGCCCAAATTATGATGATAACAAATAATTTCAGTCAAAGACGCGGTAAAAATTAACAACGGGGACGGACTAAGTCCCAGTCCCCCAACGGTGCTCTACCCCACGCTCATATCCGGCGTGCAAGTTACCTCAAAACAGCACTATGATGTGCAAATTCGGGGTTTCAAACCCTCAGGATATCATTTACAAGTATTACTCACCTCGAACCGGTGAAATCTCTAGCCCGCGATGCCTTTGCCCCTCAAACCGTCCTCCACGCGCGTCATATCTAACCAAAACCACAACGAATACATTACAATAGGCTAAGGGAATATAACCCAATCGAAAAGACTCGAAAAATATCGAAAATCACAAAATTGGCAAAACCCGAGCCCGGACCCACTTCTCGAAATCCAGAAAATTTTACATCAATACGATACTTATCTTGGCACGAGTCTATACATATCAAATTCACAAGAATCGGAGTCCATTTGACCCCTCAAATCACAAGTTTAAACTCTCTTAGGTTTCAAGCCCTAACCTCCATTTTTTTTAACCTTTAGTTCCTTGGGTTTTCAGTGTTAATCCATGTTTATACACCATAATATCATAATCTAAGTCCAAGAATCCATACCTGATGATAGCCCTTGAAACCCTCTTCAAAAATCGCCCAAAACCCTCTTAGTTCGAAGTCCAAAATGTTTGTTCTTTCAAAATTAGCGAAGAAGACTTAATTTAATATCTGCCCAGGTATTTTCGCTTCTGCGACCCAAAATGCCGCTTCTGCGGTTCTTCCACCGCTTCTGCGGTTTTTCATCAAGTCACCCCGGATCGCTTCTGCGGTCCAAAACCGCACCTGCGATGACCGTTTTTGCGGAAACCCTTCCGCTTCTGCGGAATTGCCAAGCCCCTCTAAAACCGCTTCCGCGATCTACCCCACTGCATATGCGGAACCGCGTCTGTGGTCCCTTTTTCGCAGATGCGAAAATACCAGATACCAGCAGTCATAAATCATGCAACAACTCCAAAACTCTCCGTTTAACCACCCGAACTCACCCCGAGGCCCTTGGGACCTCAACCAAAAGCACAGATTTGATCTATTACCTTATTCAAACTTGCTCGAACCATCAAAACATTACCGTTAACACCAAAATCATCAAATTTCACCAAATCAAAGCCTAAGTTTATCAAATTCTTCCGAAACTCACATTCGATTAAAAACCCGACCTAAACACTTTTGATTCAACTGAAATTTTTCACACACATCACAAATCACCTAACGAAGCTACTGCAACTCTCGGAATTCCATTCCGACCCTCGGATCAAAATCTCACCTATCAACCGGATAACGCCAAAATGCTAACTTTGCCAATTCAAGCCTAATTCTATACCGAGCCTCCAAAATCAATTCCGATCGTGCTCCTAAGTCACAAATCACCTCCCGAAGCTAACCTAATTGCCGGAAATCACATCCGAACCCTCTAACTCATAAGTCAACGTCCGGTTGACTTTTCCAACTTAAGCCTTCCTTATAGAGACTAAGGGTCTCATTTCTTAATAAAAACAATCCAAATTAACTCTAACACACCACATACCGATAACGAAACATGAAGGAGCATGAAATGGGGGAAACGGGGCAATAACACATGAGACGGCGGGTCGGGTCGTCACAATTAAAATATTATTATGGAAGAATTTTCTTAGTAACACGTGATAGTTCATTTTTTAGTCGTCTGACAATAATTTTACGTTGATGTACACTTTCAAGGTTAACCAAATTTAATAATTAAACATAAAAATAAATATGAACCTATATAATGATATCTTCTATTTAATTTTAAATTATCGAAATACCATTTAAATTCGAAAAAGATATAAGAATTTAATAGAACTTGACATATGAATATGAAAGAACAAAGATATTGACGCATTTCACTAACACTTGATAAGAAAATAATCATATAACCCATTATTTAAACTTAATAAATATGGAGCACTTCATATTTAACCAAATATTACATCCCATAAGAGAATTGCAAATATTTATAGATAATTTTTAAAGAAAATTCTATAAAAAATCTTAAAAGTATAATAAAAATTATATATTTATATTTCGGTTTGCACTACTAGAAAACTATCACAAATCATCCATAGAATTCCGACCGAAATTGGTAAGAAAATAGGTAAATTGGTCGCAAAAGTCAAAGAAAAAATTTCACACAAATATACCGACTACCATAGGTCGAAAATAGTGGTCCCACAACAAAGACGTTGACACATATAACAATTCCGACCGGTTTTGGTTAATAATTGGTCAATATTTGACGAAGACCTGGTGATACTTGCATTTTATCTACTAAAATAAGTTTAATGAAAAAAATTCAAGTATACCGACCGAAATCGGTCGAAAATTTGAGTTTATTCTTTCCCGCCTAGGATTAATTGGTTTTTTCCATAAACCAAATTATATATATGTATAATTTACCGACCGATTTCGGTCGGTATTATTGTTAGATTATTTGTTATTTACAATATCTACATATATATAACAATACACACACCCCCCTCTCTCTTTTTCACACACACACACACATACACAATCTTGAATGTTTTAATCTTGATCACCTTATTAGTACTTTGCTCGGGTACTTCATCAGTGGATCAATTGAAAATTCAATTATATTAGATTAAAACTTACTATAATATATTTAAAAACAAAGTGTATAGTTCTATAATATGTGGTGCTATATTAATACTTAAGCTGTAGCAATAACATCATATGTATACTTATATTAATATATATGCTACATTAATACTTAAGTTGTAACAACAACAATATTTGTATACATATTAATGCTATATTAACATATGCTATATTAATATAAGTATATATATGTTGTTGTTCCTGCAACTTAAGTATTAATATAGCACTATATCTTATAGAACTATACACTTTATTTTTAAATGTGTTATGGTAAGTTTTAATCAAATATAATTAAATTTTTAATTGATCCACTGATGAAGTATCAGAGCAAAGTACTAATGTCACGATCCGGAATTTCCACCTTCGGGACCGTGATGGCGCCTAACATTTCACTCGCTAGGCAAGCCAACGTTAGAGGATTCTTAATGCCAATTTTAACTAATTTCGATAATAAGAACAAGTAAGCTAAACAGAATCTAAAACTGGTTTGCTAAATAGCATAAAATCCATAACATCTGATACATTTAGGATTTGGAGTCACAACTCACGAGCTACTATGATTTACTACGAACATAGTCTGAAAGAAAATACACTGTACTAAAGAAAAAGAAACAGTAAAATTATAAGACTAGGAAGAGACTCCAAGGTCTGCGGACGCAGCAGATCTACCTTGGGTCTTCTGAAGAGCAAATCCAGCTGCTAACCTCACGATCAATTAGAGCCGGTACCAAAATTTGCACAGAATTGCAGTTCGATCCCATGTACTGGTAAGTGTCGAGACTAACCTCGATGAAGTAGTGACGAGGCTATGACAATGACACCCAATAATAAACCTGTATAGATAATAATATACGTACAAAATAACAGTAAATAAAAACTAGACAAGTAATATCGGGAGGGGGACATGCTGAGCGGGATACGATATACAAGAATCACAGCAACAATGATAATTGTAATAGCCAATATGCCTTGAACCAATGAAAACAGTTAAACAAAGTAGAGGAAAGTGCACGGCATCACACTTCGTATTTTTACTCTCAACCTCACAGTAAAATATTGAGACTACACGACATCACCCTTCGTACTTTTACTCTCAACCTTATAATATAAATTAACAGATATGGAACGACATCACCCGTCGTGCATTAACTCTCACAACATGGCATGGCATCACCCTTCGTGCATTAACACTCACAATATGGCACGACATCATCCTTCGTGCATTAACGCTCACAATATGGTATGATATCACCCTTCATGTATTAACAATTATGATAGGCTATAATTATGTATTTTAGTCGATTATTACACTCTAATTTACTACATTTTAGTTGAGTTTGCGCTTTAATCATTAGTGTTTTGTACTAATTGTGTGTTTTATGCATTGTAGGAGTGATTTTGAGTTATATAGATGTTATGAAATTAATTCAAGTGATTTGGAGCTTTGATGTCGAGTAAAAGCTCAAGGAATTAAGCCGGGACCGTATTCGGGGATCAACGGATGATAGAGCAACAAAACGAAGAATCGAATAGGCATATTATGCACTATCTAGTAAAATGCACATAATTGTTTGCTCAGAACTTCATTTGGTCTCCACGATATATGGTTGGAAAGATAATTCAAATATATACAACTTTTATGTTTTACGTTTTTCTAAATTCCAAATGGAACAGGGTGAAAATGCGGTCAAAATTATGACCGCGGACCTGAGGCGGGTTGAAGCAGTATACCTGCCATATACCGCGGTCCCACCGCGGCCGTAGCCATCTAGTCCTGAAAAATTATCCTTTTTCGCGTACGAGAAGATATAATAGTTTGGGCCCGACCCTACTTGGTATATATACATGGAAAAAAGGTATTTTAAGAGGTTGGACATATTTTTTAAACGGATTTGACCTAAGGAGGCAGAGACACAATAGGAGCAAGGCAGGGAATTCTTCAACGAGTTTTTCCTTCCTTCCTATTTTTCGTTGTTGGTTATGATTTTTAGTATTGTAGTTTTACATACTATTATGAATAGCTAATTTGCTATCTAGTATTTTGATGGAACCTTTTGTAGGATAAATTCTTGTTATGTTTTTATATAATTGAGTCGTAGTATTTTCTCTATTTGTTCAACTATATTATTCTTGTGGTTGATTGAAGAGCCCTCAATTAGATGTGCTTATTTAGTATGTATTACTCGGGATAGTTTGCATATTTAGATAGTTGTTGAACAAAATCACTCCCGACGTATGTGAGGAATCAATAACCAAGGGTTTGAAGGTGAGATTAGGGATAACGAAATCTTGGGTGCGATCTAAGTGAGCTGTAATTAAAGTCAGCTAGCGTAACTCGGGAGAGTACGTCTAGTAAATTTTCGTAATTACTCGGGAGAGAATTACCACACGCAGAGCGCTCGTGATCGGTAGAGAATACATTGGCGAAATTGTAGGAAACATAGCTAGAAGGATTCCGACAATTGGGGAAATCATAACTCTAGACCTCCTTAATTTATTTTCAAACTCTTTGTCTCGTTAGTTGATAATTTTACCGCTTTGTAGTATTTGCTAGTTAATTAGTTAGAAATATAAATCTCAATCTTTATAATTTAAAAAATTGCTCAATCTTGTCTTCTTAGTGATATTAAATAGATACAGCTAAGCCTTAGTTCTCTGTGGGATTCGACTCCGGACTTTTAGACCGGATTATATTTGCAGCGACCACTTATCCTTTTTAGGACTAGAGTTGGGCGTGATCAAACACTTTTCCTTACCATAAAGCAATAAATAAATAGCAACAGTGAGACAAGAATAACAAGAACAAGCCTTACTTCAACATTTGGTTCCACAATACCAACCTCAACGTTGGAATTAATACTCAATTATCACCAGAAATCCATTAACATGATAAGAATGATCAATTTGACAATAACTAGTCTAAACATGGATAACATGATCAAATAAGCAATAATTACAAGGAATCAAGTCCCACCCACATGCTTTAACCCAACAACAACGCATAAGTACTTGTCACCTCACATATACGTTGTACCCAACATCTAAACATGTAATAAATAGACAAACAAGTCATATTCCCTCAAGTCAAGGTTAACCACGACACTTACCTCGCTCCAACGGTCAAATTCATAGCTCAACCACGGCTTTTCCTTTCAAACAAGCCCCCGAACCAATAGAATCTAGCAATTTATCAACCAAACGATTCAATTTAAGCCTTAGGAACTACCCACAAAGAATTCAATTTAGGTCATTATTGAAAAAGTCAACACCCGGGCCCGCTAGGTCCAAACCCGATTATCACACCTCCTTTTTACTATCCCCAGAAGGGTATAAGAGAGTTTTTCCAATTAAAGGACAATCAAAACGAGATTATTTTTTATTAAAAATTTAGAGTCGCCACTTGGGAGATTTATGGTGTCCCAAGTCACCAGTTTAAATCCTGAATCGAGGAAAGGGTTGACTCTGTATTACAGTCCGCAAATCATAAATCCGAGTAAGGAATTCTGTTAACCCGGGAGAAGGTGTTAGGCACTCCCGATTTCTGTGGTTCTAGCACGGTCGCTTTGATCATACTTGACTTATAAAATTATTTAATTACTGATTTTAGAACTTATGTGCATTTACCTCTTACCGCTTTTTAATTAAGAAAATTATATTGAAACGGGTCACGCGTATGTGTACCCATTTGTTTGGTGCATCAAATCATGTCACTCGAACGTGTCCATATTTAATAACGCTTTATTTTTATTCAGAAAGTTTGGTCAAAGTTGCGCGAACGCATACTTCGGTTTTGTTTTTTAGGAATCGTAATCATGTCATGTGAACGTGTCCATGACCACGATAGTATATTAAACGCGCCTAAAGCAAGCTACGAGCAGAAAGCCCAAGTTCTTTAAAAAAAAAAGTCATTCAAGATTACAGGCCATGCCCGACAATCTACAGTTCATAGCTCACGTTCGCACACATTAATCTAGCTAAGAATTTTCGAAATTGACATATCCTTCCCATAAACTGATCTACTTCTAATATTTGTAATTCTACCAACATTTCTTTTTCTATTGCTTTGACAATTTTAGATGCAAGAATATAAATCTCATAATGAAAGTGGGATATTAACATGTTCAAGCATAGTTCCATTTACACCATGGAATTCCGTCCAAATTAGCCTACTTTAGACATTAGTTAACACTATTGACCCAACAAATAGAAATAGCAATGAATTGTACCAGTGTAGTTAAGAACAATGTAAAAAACTCAATTCTTTTCGATATGGATCACCAAAAATCAAAAGATTACACCAGTGTGTTTGTCATTTGTTGCAGATTGGTGAAAGCAAGTTTCAATTGGTGAGACCCAAATATAACAATTAGTATTTATAGAAAAAATTCTCATCTCACAAAATATTTAATTTAAACTCAGACGATTTACACAAAATTAAGCATATGAACACAGAATCATACCACGAACAAAGTAAAGAGTATCAGCTTACATAATCAATCAAATAAAATTATGGGCATACAAGGTCAATAAAATCGGAGAGTGTTAAGACATGGACCTCAAGACAGAAACTAACAGAGCAAAACGAAAATTCATCCAAAAGCTCAAATCGTCACAAATCGTCACAAATTCATGTTTCACTCGGTACTTAATTTTCACCTTTTCGAACTTGTTAATTTCAGGCGAGGACAAAATCAATAAAATGAAGAGCAAGTTCACGATTACCTATTCGACTTCAGCAACTAGGCTTGACATAATTAGGCCATCTCCAACCTTGCCCCCATTTTTTGTCCCCAAAATGGGAATTTTCTCATTTTGGGGACAACTTACTCCAACCATTCCCCCATTTTTTTTCCAAATTTTTTTATATTCTTCTCTCTCTTCTATATTATATTATTATCTTTCATTTCAATTTCAATTTTTAATTTCCATTAAATAAATTTCATCTTTTATTTTTATTAATTTATAATTTCCATAATTAAAACAATTCCATAAAATTTTAAATAATATAATTTGTAAGCAATTATTATAGATTAACTAATAATTCAAATAAAAGTGAAATTATTGCGATATATGAAGACAATCCAATTGGAAAATAATCGGATGGTTGAGGCGATGAATAATGCAATCCAGGCAAAAAAAGAAATCTTGACTGTTCAAAAGGAAAAAGAGTAAAAGAAATGAAAGAAGAAAATAAAATTTTAGTGATGGATGTGGATTCTATTGTTGATCCGACTCGTCATGAATTTATGTGACAAGAACAACGAATAATGTATAAAAGAAGTCAAGATATTTACAGTCACAATCACAACAATCATCAGCCTCATTCAATCAATACTATAAAGATTTTGGTGTATCTGGAAACGACATAGGTCCCTACTAAGTTATTATGCTATTTACCGTAGTTTCAATTTTTATGTATTTCCAATTTTAATGTATTTTTAATTTTTACTTTGCAATTTTAGCAACATATAATATTTTATATTCGCACCTTTCAATATTAACAATATCTAATATTTTATATTTGCACCATTTATTTTTTGAGATAATTATATATTTTTTGTACAACTAGTATCTATAAACGTGCGTTGCACGTTAATAATGACACATAATGGTTTAAATATTTATTTAGATGAAGGAATAATAAAATTTAATTAATGAGAAATTTTTTATATATATTACTATAACAATCATCTAAATACCGAAAAATATTAGTATATTAGCATAATACGTGAATTCAAAATGAAGGGACATCATCAAAACTTACATAAATGATTAATTTTAGTCATGTTAAGTAGATAATTATGTATTGTAGTTTAAAGGTATCGAATGTAATGGTATCTTACCGAACACTTCTTTATAGACAGTGTTTTTTGTATATGTTTCCTTATAATACTTTGGTTATTCTGCCATAACCAAAACTCTTGTTGTCGACATTGATATCTCTTTTGAAAGTGCAACATATAGTTATTCACATAAGAAAACATATTATGGTAGATATAGCCCAATATTTAGGATGTTTGTCCTTGTGGGTTGTTTATTATAACTACAAAACACAAACATACTGAAAATTATTTTCACACAAATTTAGAAGGATATTCTTTAGTTTCGG
>MU734912.1:87052-103851 GCA_026770625.1 Nicotiana glauca
ATACGTACATAAGCTATTCAGGGGATCTAAGTTTTCAGACATGAGGGGCATATTTTTTTTTTTCAAAATCAATCTATATGCAATAAAAGATCAATTTCAACTTAGTCTATTATATATATTGTCACACTAATATACTTAAGAAATAATGAACGTGACAATAAATATGTACGATAGAAGGTCATTTTGTATTGAACTATTTAAGTATTTTTCTNGTAGGATTACGTGGCTAAAAATATGTTCATATCCCAAAAATAATTTTATTAATAAAAAATCTAACATGTTCCTAAATGTATTAGATTTACATGCTAATATGTAGTATTTTATATTTATGCCCGAACATAATTACACTAATGGAATTTCTAAAGGTAATCAGGTAGGATTCTTAACGTGTAGTATATATTATGTCCTAAAACTAATAGGATTACAAGGCTAATGTGTAGGATTCCGATTATGTCCTTTTATTATGAGTTATTATGCTTTAGATGATTGTTTAATTATTATATATAAAATTTTTCTCCTTAATTAAATTTTATTATTCCTTCAAATAAATAAATATTTAAACCATCACGTGCCATTATAAAAGTGAGAACCCCAAAAATTAAAAGTTAAATTAACGAAAGAACTTTGTAAATAATTGAAATGTACCTTATTTAATTATTTAATAATATTTAAATATATGAAGGTGAATTTTGGACATTTATGAAAAGTCCTGTTAAGGAGCATCTTGGACTTTTCATAAACAAAGTGTGCTCACATTGCATAGTGTAAATTTCATTCTTTATATATGAATTTCAGTAGTAACCAACATTGGAAAAATATCGTTTTAAAAAATAAAAAGAATAAAATCTAATTTCTAAAGGTAATCATGTAGGAACAGGATTCTAACATCTAGTATTTTGTCCTAAAACTAATAGGATTACAAGGCTAATGTCTAGAATTCCGATTATGTCCTTTTATTGTGAGTTATTATACTTAATATTAAAAGGTTATTTTGTAATCCAATATTGTATTCATGCTTTTATAATAATATAGATTAACATATAATAAAATTAACTTATAATTTTACATAAAAATAATAAATGCACGAAAATTAATTTATCAACATTATACACCAAAGTTAAGATATAATATTAATATTATAACGACATTACATAAACATAATTATGTATATATAAAGAGATAAATTAAAAGATTAAATAATAAAATATGGATGAATAGTAATGGGGGAGATGAATAGTGTACCCACATATTTGAGGGAACACTATTCATCCCCCATTTTGGAGAAAAAAATGGGGGAGGGTTGGAGCAAAATTCCCCTAAAATTTTCCCCAATTATGGGGGATGGGGGCAAGGTTGGAGATGCCCTTACTGGAACAAGCATAATACTGCATTTGGAGTATTTGGATGGAGGAAAAACCTTTCTTGCTGAATATTTAGGTTATGAGATTGGTTCGAATCAACAAGGATCTCAGATCCGACAAATTGGACGTTGATCGGAACCTCATCGGCGACCTCAGAACCGCCTCTCCGGCAGCCTCAAAACTCGCCGGAAAACTTGAACTATACCGCTGAACATTGGTTGATTTCGAGGTTGTTTTCGGCTATTTTTCGAGCTGGATTTTGGACTATTTTTGCTGGGTTTTAGGAGAGGAGTGGGATTGGTTGATGAACGATGGGGGTAGGGTGTGTGAGGAAGATGAGGTCAGGGGGTGAGGTCTTCTGTGAGTGTCAGCGGTGCAGCTTTTCCATCGTAGCTTTTCAGTTTTTTTTTTTTTAATTTTTGTTTTTCGGGCGTTATCTTTGTTCATATCTTTTGGCTGATTAGTCTTAGCTCTTAAAGGTGTAGGATCTAGGTTTATATTTTGTATTTTTTTGCTAATTAGTCCCTAGGTCTTTTGTGTATTAGGTCCTTAGGGTCTTTTTTGTTTATTTTTATTCCAAAGAAGATCTGGAAAGAATCCCTAGGCTTAATGGACTAATCCGAATTGAGCCAAGAACTGGACTCTAAAACTCTTAAAATTGTGATCCAACACCTTAATTGACTCCTTTTAAAATAAAATAAAAAATACTACACAATACAAAAGCTAACATGAAACTATTGTATATTTTTTGTATTTTCAAGATTATGTAAAGATAGAAATAAGGTACTATTTTTGTATATTTTTTTATATTTAAATTTATGAAAGATACGTAAGCTAATTTTTGTTGTTGTTGTAATTTTCCATTTTTATGACGAAAATAAAGTAAAGAAGTCAAAAATAGTTGAAACAGTTATATTAGGCCTACATTAAATATTTACGTGCTAAAATATGAAAATTTTTGGGGAGGGTCAACAATCACATGTCTACAGTTGGCCCTCTTTGACTGGAAACATAAAGAGTTTTCAAACAAAGAACAACTAGACAGGTTTTTTGACCCGGCCCTTTTTCGATGAAACTAAAACTAAGAGAAAAGGAGAATGTGACCGAGCCCTGGTATCTGATCTACCTACATATCCTTGGTTATAAAGGAATCAGGCCACGTTTAGTTCAGAAATGAGTGAAATGATGGAGTATGACGAGGTGGGGAGCCAGTTGAGGTGCCGTTCCGCCGAGGTTCCAGTCCGCAGTCCTGTTATTACATCTAAATCAAAAGAAATGAAAAGACTAACTAAGCCTGTCAACTATGAGTTACAAGATTCCTATCTATAAGTCTTCTGAAGCTTGATCTCGAGTCTTGAATGGTTCTTCATGCAGACTTTGGATTTGAACCTTGACGCTTGCTAGCTGCGGGTGCTAGTTCATTATTCCTCAGCTTTTCAGACCAAACCCCGATACCACACCATGCGTGTGACTTCAGTCATGTCTTAAGCAGCCCACATCTTCCATCAACTTCTATATTTGGATTAACTTCTTGCCCTTCTCCTTTTTTTTCTTTATTGTGACTAACTTCTGTTGATCACCTCGGACTGTTGACTTGCATTTTTGCCGCGAGCTTCTTTTGTTGTTGACTTGAATTGTAATCTGAGATGCTTTCCTTTCTTTAAGTGGATGCCTGATTCCTGAGTTCGAATTGTACCTTGAGATGCTTTCCCTTTATCCAGGTGGGCGCCTGACTGCTGAACTTGAATTATACTCTCGTGCTCACCATGTGGGTGCCTGATTGATGAACTTGAATTGTATTCTCGTGCTCTCCAGGTGGGCGCCTGACTGCTGAACTTCAATTGTATTCCCGTACTCTCCAGGTGGGCGCCTGACTGCTGAACTTCAATGGTATTCCCGTGCTCTCCATGTGGGCGCCTAATTGCTGAAACTTGAATTTATTCCCGTGCTTTCCAGGTGGGCGCCTGATTGCTAAACTTGAAATGTATTCCCTTGTTCTCCATGTGAGTACCTGATTGCTGAACTTGAATGTAATCCCGTGCTCTCCAGGTGGGCGCCTGATTGCTGAACTTGAAATGTATTCCCTTGTTCTCCAGGTGAGCTCCTGATTGCTGAACTTGAAATGTATTCCCTTGCTCTCCAGGTGGGCTCCTGATTGCTAAACTTAAAATGTATTCCCTGTTCTCCAGGTGGGCTCCTGACTGCTGACTTGAATTGTATTCCCGTGCTCTCCAGGTGGGCGCCTGATTGCTGACTTGAATGTATTTTCTGTTCTCCAGGTGGGCTCCTGACTGCTGACTTGAATGTATTCCTTGTTCTCCGGGTGGGCTCCTGACTTCTGACTTGAATTGTATTCCCGTGCTCTTCAGGTGGGTTCCTGACTGCTGACTTGAATGTATTCCCTGTTCTCCAGGTGGGCTCCTAACTCCTGACTTACATGTCTTCCCTATTCTCCAGGTGGGCGCCTGACTGCTGACTTGAATGTATTCCCTGTTCTCCGGGTGGGCTCCTGACTACTGACTTGAATGTATTCCCTATTCTCCAGGTGGACTCTTGACTGCTGACTTGAAAGCATTTCCTGTTCTTCAGGTGGTCTCCTAACTGCTGACTTGAATGTATTCCTTGTTCTCCAGGTGGGCTCCTGACTGCTGACTTGAATGTATTCCCTGTTCTCCAGGTAGGCTCTTGACAGCTGACTTGAATGTATTCCTTGTTCTCCAGGTGGGCTCCTGACAGCTAACTTGAATGTATTCCATGTTCTCCAGGTGGGCTCCTGCTGCTAACTTGAATGTATTCCATGTTCTCCAGGTGGGCTCCTGACTGCTGACTTGAATGCATTTCCTGTTCTTCAGGTGGGCTCCTAACTGCTGACTTGAATGTATTCCTTGTTCTCCAGGTGGGCTCCTGACTGCTGACTTGAATGTATTCCCTGTTCTCCAGGTAGGCTCCTGACTGCTGACTTGAATGTATTCCCTGTTCTCCAAGTGGGCTCCTGACTGCTGAACTTGAATGTATTCCCTGTTCTCCAAGTGGGCTCCTGACTGCTGAACTTGAATGTATTCCCTGTTCTTCAGGCGGGCTCCTGACTTCCAAAACTTGAGTTGTATTTCCTTGTTCTCCAGGTGGGTGCTTGATTTCAACAAAACAGATATAACAAAGAAAATTTTCTGCCCCAGTTTGGTAGCTGGGCACATCTGTGAGTATTAACTAAATCATGTTACCAAATATCACTAAGAATTTGAAAGCTAGATCCCAATGACAATTTTAAAGCTAAATTATATTTTCTAAAGGTGTGACTTTTGCTAAATTTTGTTATCTAAGAAAGTCTTAAAACTACATCCCGCTATCCAGGAGGGCCCTGAAAATCAAAAATCAAGTCTTATCATAAGAGTGACAGTTTTACGGCTGACTTATACTACCCTACAACAGAACTTACGCTACATCTTGTTATCTAATAGAAATCTTAAAACTTGGTCCCATTATTCAGGAGGTTCCTGACAACTCTTAATTAAACGATGGTTTTAAATCTAAATTATATCTTCTAAAGGTGTGACTTCCGCTAAATCTTGTTATCTAAAAGAGTCTTAAAACTATACCTCATTATCCAGGAGGGTTCTGAAAATCAAAAATCAAGTCTTATCTTAAGAGTGACAATTTTTAAGGCTGGATTATACTATCCTACCACAGAACTTACGCTACATCTTGTTATCTAATGGAAATCTTAAAACTAGGTCCTTTTATTCAGGAGGGTCCTGAAAATTTACTGTCAAACCTGTTTGGTGCTTGCTCTTCCCTTACGGAGGGTTTCTCCAAACAAACGAAATTTTCTGCCTCTGTTCCAATCAAAGAAAAATCTTGTCAGTTTAAAAATGGTGGTTGGTTTGTGGTCTTGAACTTTGAGGGTGATTGGTCCTTCACTTTCTGTTCTTTGGTTTCAACTTGAAAGACCTTGCATGTTTATTGACTGACTACTTTCTCTATCATCTTTATCACAAAAAATACCTCTTCTCCATTCGAACCCAATATCCACTATCTGTTGCATTGCTCATAAACCAACATTTACCAAATCTTTGTGTTTCACCTGAACCCCAAAAGCACGTCAATTGCTACCCACTCCATGTGTATGCTATTATTTCTTGACTTAAACCACTAGCCTCGACCTTGAGTTCTGTTGCTCCTTCACTTGCCACAATAACTTTGATTTCCATTTGAAGACCTTACTTGTTTATTGACTACCCACTTTCTCTGTCATCCTTATCACAGAAAATACCTCTTCTCCGTTCAGACCCCATGCTCTCTATCTGTTGCATTGCTCATGACCTAACATTTACTGAACCTTCGCATTTCACCAAAAAATACCTTTGATCCGTTCAACTAACACCCTCAATTTGTTGTCTTGTTCATGAGTTGATATGTACCAAGCCTTTGTATTTCACATGAGTCCCAAAGCATGTTGATTGTTACCAACCTAGTGC
Source organism: Nicotiana glauca (assembly GCA_026770625.1). Taxonomy (NCBI): domain Eukaryota; kingdom Viridiplantae; phylum Streptophyta; class Magnoliopsida; order Solanales; family Solanaceae; genus Nicotiana; species Nicotiana glauca. The sequence continues at coordinate 92,889 of MU734912.1, forward strand.
GCATGTTGCTCTTTCCTGATTTAAACTTCGTCTTCTGTATTATCCATTGCTGCCATTCTGTCCATGAAGGTAAACTAACTTGCATTTGGATCCATTGCATGAGCCTGCTCCACAAATCTCTGCCATATGCACATTCTGCAAACATATGCTCTTTTGTCTCCAAAGCTTGTTTACAAAAACAACATAGTTCATCTACTGGGATCTTCCATTTCTTCAGCCTATCAGCAGTTTGGAGTCTTCCATGCATCAACAACCACAATATAAATACTGCTTTTGGTCTAGCCTGGTTTTGATATATTAGTCCCTTCCATGCTACCTTTGGTATCTCCCCTATCAGCTGCATATACACTTGCTTGATCACTGTCTTCTATTTATCTTGATTGCCAGTAATCCCTGCCATATTAGTTCTTGCTTCAAATATTTTCTTCAGTATCCATGATGTTTGTTGTGGCACCCTCATAGTATAAAAAGACTGATCTTTGATGTAGTAACTATGGATCCATTTAATCCACAGTTTGTCCTTCTTATTTGCCAGCTCCCATATATACTTTGTTATTGCTGCTTTGTCCCACAATGCCAGATTAACCAGATTTAGTCCCCCTGTAGCTTTTGGTGCACCTATCCACTCCCAAGATACCAGTGCCTTTTTTGTGATTACATTCTCCCCTTACCAGACATAACTTCTGCAATAAGCCTCAATTGTCTTGACCACTTTAGTTGGCATGATGAAAATCTGAGCCCAGTATGCTTGGATACCAAAGATAACACGTTGAACCAATTGAATTCTACCTGCATATGACAATTTCTTAGCTGTCCAATATGAGATTCTTTCCACTATTATGTTAATAAGTGGTTGTCATTGCATGATAGATAGCTTCTTGGAGTCAAGAGGGATGCCTAAGTATTTGAAAGGCAGTGACCCTTGACTGTATCCTAGTTTTCTCTGAATCTCCTTTTGTGCCTCTTCACTGACTCCTCCAAAATAGATAGAACTTTTTGCTAGATTAGCACTAAGTCCTGAAGCTGCGGAAAAGATCTGGAATCTATCATGAACTTGACTTACTGAAGTTACATCTCCTCTTGCAAAGATCAGGAGGTCATCTGCAAAACTCAAGTGAGTTAAGTTCAGTCTTTCACACAAAGGGTGGTAATGGTATGCTTTCTCCTGCTTTAAGGTCTTTAAACTTCTGCTGAGATATTCCATAGGTATGGCAAATAAAAAGGGTGACATAAGGTCCCCTTGTCTTAGTCCCCTAGCTGCATCAAAAGGCTTCGTTGTTTCACCATTAATAAGAATTCTATAGTTCATTGTTGTCACACACTCCATGGTCCAGCTGATGAATTTAGTGGGAAATCCCAGTGTCTCCAACATTTGATGCAAGTATCTCTAGTATACTATGTCATAAGCTTTTTGAATGTCCACTTTGATAAGGAATCTAGGAGAGATATTCTTTCTAGAGTAGGCTTTGACTAGTTCATGAGCAAGAATCACATTATCTGCAACCTTTCTTCCTGGGATGAATCCAGCCTAAGTTTCTGAAATAATGGATGCAATGACTTTCTGTATTCTATTAGCAAAAACCTTAGCTATCAGTTTATACAGCACATTACAGCAAGCTATAGGTCTATATTCTCTGATGTTTATGGGATTTGGGACTTTAGGCAGGATAGTGATGGATGTACAGTTCACTGCCCTGTACAACTTCCCTGTGACAAAAAAGTTTTTGACTGCTTGATAAACTTCATCTGCTATCATTGCCATCCTTTCTTGAAAAATACTGCATTGTAACCATCTACCCCTGGAGCTTTATCATTTCCAATTGCATTTAGCCCTTTATATATTTCATGCTCAGTAACTTCTGCCACCAAGTTTACCTGTTGTTCATGATTAAGAACTGGCCCTCTCTTCATTATTTCTCTATTGACTACTGGTAAGTTCCCTATTGTTGACCCCATCAATGCTTTGTAGAAGCTGAGAATCTCTGCTTGTATCTGCTGCTAGCCAGTTAATTTGTTTCCAAAGCTATCTTGTAACTCTGTGATCACTTTTCTTTGCTTTTTTTCCTTCATCACTGCTGAGAAGTATTTAGAATTAGGATCTCCAAGTCTAAGTCATGTAGCTCTAGTCTTCTGTTGTAGTATGCTTTCTTCTATTAATCCAAATACTCTAGAGCTTTTTTTTCCTTATTAGCTAGTTTATCTGAATAACCTTTTGAAATTTGTGCTTGAATATCATGTAGCAAACTCCTAGTTGATTCCAACTTTTCTGTGATGCCCTTGAATTCACTATTGTTGAGCTGCTTCAGCAAAGGTTTTAGACTCTTTAGCTTTTGCCATATATTCTTCATAGGATCATGATCATGCTATTTTTTCCATACTTCTTCTACCAGTGACATAAATCTTGGATGTTCTGCCCAGACATTAAAGAATCTGAAATGGATCTTGCCATGTGGTACTTTCCTTCTGATAGAGATAACCATTGGTGCATGGTCTAAAATAAATGGGAGCCTATATTCTGCTTCATATGTCCATACTCTTGCATCCATTCATCATTCCCTAAGGCTCTATCAATCCTGCTATATACTCTATCTGTTCCTTGCTATTTATTTGACCAAGTATAGTAGTCTCCCCTCCAAGCTAGTTCATGTAGATTCAGTGTCTGCATACACTCATTGAAGTCTTGAATTTCATTCCTTGTAACTATTTTCCCACAGATTCTGTCTTGAATTGTTAAGACAGAGTTAAAATCTCCCCAGATAATCCAAGGTTCTGTGTTCTGAGGTGCATCAGTTTTCAATTGCTGCCATAAAAGTTTCCTTTCTTCTATAATATTAAAACCATATACTACTGTCATGAGATAGATTATATTATTATGCCTTCTTACAACTCTGCAATGAATTGTTTGAGCAGATTTCCCTAACACTGTAATGTCATAATTCTGAGGATCCCAAAGAATCCAAATTCTCCCATTTATTGCATATTCATAGTTGTATTGAGCTTTCCATCTAGGTGTTACTAACTGTGAAATCTGAACTGCTTTTTCCTTCTTTATTGTAGTTTCTACTAATCCCACTAGCTTGATATTATTCTCCTTTATATAGGTACCCAACTCCTTTTGTTTATATCTCTTGTTGGTACCTCTTATATTCCATACCATCCAAAATATGTCAATGTTGGGGTTGCCCACCTATATTAGGTGGTTTTAAAATTGCTATCACATATGTACTCTGGCTTGCTTGGGTCCTTTGTTTCACTGGGGACATTATTGCTTTGGCATAGGTCATTTGAGTGTCATCTGCCTTCATTTTTCCTTTATCCACTTGCCTGCTTGTTTCTATTGGTTCTTCTTCTTTTTGATGATCTTCCTTACTTTCAGTTAGCTTAGGAACATTCACAACTTCCTTGCTGACTTCTTCATCTTGTTTCTGGTTCCCTTCATTTGTTGTAATTTTAACTGGCTCCTTTGTTCTCTATATTTGTTTTACTAGTGGTGGCTTCCTATTCCTGGCTGAGGAATTTGCTTATCACTTTCCTTTGGGATTCCACTCCAATCATGCCCTGCCTTTAAAAATTTTTCACAAAACTCAGGTTTCCAATCATACTCAACTGTTTGCTCAAACATCACCCCTCCATCATTCATAACTGGGATACTTGTTGGCAGGGGCTTTGTAATATTCACTTCTATTAGGATTCTAGCATAGGAGATTCTTGTATGTTTAGCAGTACACTCATCTGCAAACATAGGGATCCCTATTGTACTTGCTATTCTACTCAGTGAGTTACCACTCCAACAATTCATGGGAAGCTTTGGGAACCTTACCCATAGTGGAATATCTATCAAGAATTCTGCTGCAAAATCAAAGTATGGAGACCAATGTTTCATTATCATTGGTCTTCCATTCATTGTATAAGGCCCAGCACACATGATTTCCTTCATTTCTTCCAAAGTTTGAGATCTCACAAGATAATATCCCTCATCATGATAGAATAGATCTAGCATGACAACTGCGTTCCACACCTGATTGATGTACCTTTCATATAGTTATATCCTGGGTTTTCACCCAAGACATAGACAATCAAGGCATTCTTCCAATTCAGATTTTCCTGCTCAATTTCTAATTTCTCAAGTTTAGCTACTAAATTTCCTTCTACATTTTCAGGGGTAATGTAAGTCAGTGTCATACCATTTGCTTCAGATCTATTACTTGTGAGTACATTAGCCCAGGTAGATTTTGAAGGTGTTTGCTTGCTTTTGCTCTTTATTCATGAATGGAACAGTAATTTCAGCTGGATTTTAGCTGTATTTTCCCGTTCTTTGCTCAATGGAACAGTAACTTCTCGAGTTGCAGGTGGAGTGATGCTTCCTCGTAAATTAACATGCATAGGGATTGGGCTCTGATTTGCTTATTTCTGCTGTTGTTTAGCTGATCCTGAAGCTTCCATGGTAGATCTGTGGTGGAAGTATAGATCCAATCACCTTCGATGCTCCAGAAATGCTAATCACCTTCGATGCTCCAGAAATGGTTTCTATGAACTTTGTTGCACTCCTTTCCAACGTGTTGAACTTAAGGATTTTGTCATCTACACGAATTTGTTGTTTTCTAGGACGTCCGCGAGCTTTCTTTCCAGCCATGGCAGAGACGGCACACGTTTGCTTAACATGCGTCGAGAGAACTTGGAGAAGGAAGCTATTTTTTTTTCATCCTGCATTATCATATTGTATGCTTGATTGAGAGTGGGAACAGGGACAATTAACAACACTTGACTCCTTGCCTATGCATATGTCTCATTCAAGCCCATTAGAAATTGTACTAGTCTTTGCTGCTCCATGTGTTCAGCATATTCCTTATGCTTGGTACAGTCACATGGCAATGTTACCATTGACCAATACTCATCCCATGCACATTTCAGTTTTGAGTAATATTCTGAAACTGACAGACTTCCTTGACTGGTGGTACAAATTTCTCGAAAAAGTTGATAAACTCTAGTTAGATTTTTCTTATCAAATATTTCTTTTAAGTCTGTCCAAACACTAAAGGCATTATTTGAGTACATTATACCATTCGCTAGTTCTTTAGATACTGAATTAGTTATCCATGATAACACAAAAGCACTGCATCTTTCCCATTCATGCTCTAAACCACCACTATACTGTTCTTTCCGACATTTTACATCTATAAACCCTAACTTGTTTTTGGATAGTAAAGCTACTCGCATGGAATTGCTCCAGGCTGTATAGTTCTCTATTCCTGTTAATTGTTGAGGAATAAGGACGCTACCTGGACTATCTGAGGGGTGCAAGTACAGAGGATGCCTGGGATGAATGTCCGTGAATTTTTCTCTATTGTCCTTCCCGGTCTCAGTAGTTGTGTTTGTCATGATCTAGGCTTGAATCAGTGATTCAAAGGATAAATCTATATCAATCTTCAAGGAAAACTCCCGGAATTTATAAGTTCTGAGATCGATCGTAAACCCTAGGTAGATTTCCCAAATTTCTGACGAATACTCTTAATCTCTCACTTATCTGACAGTATTGAGTGAATTGATCTATGCTAACATTAGATTCTTCAAAGGATTGGATCAAAAAATGCCATAGATCTATGGCTCTGATACCATATTGAAAGGGGAAGAAAATCTGATCCTTGAGCTAAGATAGAAGAACAACGAGTAAAGAGAGAAAGAGTAGAAGGTTCTGGAGAATTTTTTGTTATTCACTGAAACTAAAATGTGTAACATCTTACATTTATATGTATTCTATTCTAACTAATTCTAATACATGTATAATTAACTATCAACACTAATCCAACACTAATTCACTATGTACAAAACAACATTGCATATGTACAACTCCAATAACTCTTTTAAGTCTAGCAGTAAGGACCTTTGTGATAATCTTATACAGAGTTGAACAACATGCTATGGGCATGTAGTCTTTAACATGACTCGGATTTTGCACTTTAGGAATCAATGTTACAGCAGTACTACTAACTCCTTTGTGCAGTTTCCCAATTTCAAAGAATTCCTTAACAGCCTCATAGATATCACCACCAACTTCCTGCCAATGTCTTGTAAAAAAAACTCAATTAGAAAACCATCCACTCCCAGAGCCTTATCATAGGCATATCTTTAACTGCCTTCAGGATCTCATCACTTGTAACTTCTTTGATTTGATCCTCCTTCTGCTATAGGTTGAGACAAGGCCCTTGTCGTATAACCTCTGAGTTTGGACATATACACGTAGTATTACTCTCTCCCAATAGCTTAGTAAAGAAATTGATACACTCTTTCTCCACTAGTACAGGATCAGACACCTTGTTCCCCAGATCATTGTAAATGGAATTTATAGTATTTGTGCTTGTCCTCAACTTACATTGTGCATGAAAATACTTTGAATCTGAATCTCCACAAGCTATCCAATTAGCTCTTGATTTCTGATGTAATATCTGCTCCTCAATGCTGCTCCACTTCTCTACTTCTATTAAAGCCATTTTTTCTTGATCAACCAACCGTTGATCCATGTGATGGTTCTTAAGTTCACTCTGAATTACTTCAAGTCTCTGCCTGGCATTATTGAGTTGATGCTTATAAGAAGTTATATAAGTATTCAGTTCTTTAAGTTCAGATTTCAACCATTTAAGCTTACTCCAAATCCTGTGCATTGGACCCCCTTTTTCCTCTTGATCCCATACTTTTTTAACTATTCCTGTGAAATCAGCATGATCCATAACAGAACTGTATAGTTTAAAAGGTTTAGGATGTAGGCTTCTCATTTGATCCATAGACCTGCCTTTTAATAGGATAGGAGAATGATCTGATACATCTGGATTTAAGAATTCTGCTTCAATATGACTATACTGTTGCATCCATTCAAAATTTTCCAATGCCCAATCAATTCTACTATATACCCTCTTTGCCGGTTGCTGCTTGTTACACCAAGTATAAAACCAACCCAAACTCTTCACTTGTGTGAGTTGCAAAGTAAGAATCACATCCTGGAAGCCTTTAATCTCACTTTGTGTAACTGGAGACCCTATCATGTCCTCAGTGTGGAGGACATTGTTAAAGTCTCCACTAAGTAACTAACACACTTTAATGTTTGTTCCTAATTACATAAGTTTACCCCACAACTGCAGCCTTTTATTAATCTAATTGCTTGCATACACTACAGTTACCAGAGTCTTAAAATTGGATCTTATTTCTTGTACCTCACAGTGTATAAACTGTTCATCTATCACCAACACCTGAACCTCAATATTTTGTTTCCATAGTAGCCAAATCCTCCCATTTGAATGTTCCTTATAGTTACACCAAAATATCCAATCTCTGGTCACTTTTTATGATCCTATTAGCCTTATTTTCCTTAACTCTTGTTTCTAAACAACCTATAAAATCAACCTTATGCTTTCTCAGAAAGAGTCTTATCTCTTTCTGCTTATAGGGCTTGTTCAGCCCCCTTACATTCCATGTGCATAGAATCATTTTTGGGTGAAGCTGGAAGGGCCAGCGTTCCCTGGATCATCATCTATTTGCAGAGCTGCAAATCTGTTTCTGGAATTCAGCGTGACTTCTGAACCTTGTTGAACACCTTTCCTCTTTGTTGTTCCTCTATCATTCAGATTCTCACTTCCTTTGTCATTTGTCTTTTGAATGTCACCTTCTAGTCTAGATTGCTGAAGAGTATCTTCCTCCCTTGTTTCTCTTTTGGTAACCATTTCATGTTCCTTTTATGTTGCTGTTTCCTGTTCCACTTTTCCTTTGGCTGAGTATTGAATTCCACTTCCTTTTCGTGCTTCTCCTTGAGCCAACATTTATTTGAATTATGCCCAAACCTGATGCAATCACAATAGAATTTTGGCTTCCATTGATACTCGATTTGCTGAACTATTACTCCCCTCTGAATTTGCATTTCAAAACAGTCTGGTAGTGGTTGTGAAATATCAGTTTCCACCAACACTCTTGCATAAGACACCTTCTCCATTTCAGCAGTGATCCTATTCGTGTATAGAGGCTTCCCAACAATACTAGAATGTTTACTAAGTGCTTCAGTGGATCAAAACCCTAGAGGTAGGCCTGGAAATTTGATCCACAGAGGTATCACACTCACACTCCCTGGGTCAAATTTGAAATCCATTCTCCATTATTGTAGAACAAAAGGCTTATTATGATATGTATAAGGCCCAACTTGAAGTATTAGGTCCCTATCTTCAATATTTTGAAATCTAAAGACATAGTATCCATCCTCATGATACAAAATTTGAGGCTTTTCAACAAAGTTCCACACATTTATAACATAGTTGTCCATTGCTTTCTCATAAGGATTATCACCTAACACAAACCCAATTAAAGCTGTACTCCAATAGATTTCATGTTCCTTTGTGTCTTCATCTTCAATTTGTACAACAAAGGTACCAACCCTCACAGCAGGAGGTACATAGCTTAAAGCCTTCCCTACTTGGGAACTTTGATTCTTCTGCATGGCTTCCTTTTTGCTCTCAATTTCCATTGGAGGTGTCATATTTTGGCAAATTTGCACTGACTTACCGATTGTTGAAAACTGCAATCGTCGATGGACTAACGATGCATCCATTGTTTCCTTCGGCACAAATTGTTCTTCATCTTCTTCAATTTACTCCCTAATTGGCTGGAATTTTTGTGGCAAAAAACTACCAAACGTTACCGACAATAATCTCTGTTGAATTCCTGTGTCCGGCGTCACAATCATTCCATCAACTTCCCACCCTTATCTGGTTTATAAAATACTGTAGGCGCACATTCCATCCCTGTTAACCAGCGACTTGGTTGAGTTTGAGCAGGTTTTTCCACATTTCCTTCAACTTCCTTCGCTTCCGATGGAGATGGAGGCTTCCTTCTGTGTCTAGCCATGGCTGAAGCGCAAGTTAGCTAATGTCGCTTAACATGCGCCTACAGAGCTTTCTCCGTTTCGGTCATTCTCTACTTTGTTGATTATATAGGACCAATATTCTTATTTGCAAGAGCTTATATTTTTAAAATTTTATTTTATTACTTAAATATACTATTTAATAATATTTACATATTTTTAAAGTTTTTATACACATTAATATAGGTGCATCGCACATATATTAAGACTAGTATATTAAAAAAAGATGGGGTGAATTACTTCTTCGTTTTGGATTCGGAATTTTTTTAGTTGATTCATTCCTTTAAAATTACCTCAACCAATATTATAATTTGAATCGAAATATTTCTTTTGAATTTTAACTTAGCTGTTTCATTATTGGGAGAAATTTAAAAATAGCCAGATTTATAACTGGTCGTTCAAAAATAGCTCAGTTTCAAAAGTAATCGAAATTTAGCCACTTTTCATGTAAAGATAAATATGTGCGAAAATATTGTTCAAAACCCGAAAAATACGCCAGTATATTATACTGGAGTTCGAGGATAAGTATGCTGGAACTCCAGCATAATATGATGGAGTTCCAGCATAAGTACACTAGAACTCCAACATAATATACTGGAGTTCCAACAAGTATAATTGTCCAGTATAATATACTCGAGTTTGGAGCACCGATGCTCCAGTCTCCAGTATATTATACTGGAGTTCGAGGATAAGTATGCTGGAACTCCAGCATAATATGATGGAGTTCCAGCATAAGTACACTAGAACTCCAACATAATATACTGGAGTTCCAACAAGTATAATTGTCCAGTATAATATACTGGAGTTTGGAGCACCGATGCTCCAGTCTCCAGTATATTATACTGGAGTCAGCAAAGTATATCGGTCCAGCATAATATGCTGGAATTTATACACAAGTGCACCGAACTCCAGTATATTATGCTAGATCGGTCTCTGTTGCAGCAAAATAGTGCCTATTTTTTATTGACTTCGTAAACACCGGCTATTTTTGAATGATCAGTCCAAAAACTGGCTATACCGTGCTATTTTTATTTAATTATAGTGTGACTAACTTTTGGCCTAAACGTGTCTCGCATACATCTATATATAAATATAAAGTTGGGAATAAAAAAGATGATGTGGCATGCCTCTTTAATCAGTATGATAATTTATCTTTTTTCTCATAATTTTGAACTTTTTTCTTATTTTCTGTCAAAAAAATTGCCAAAAAATATATATTTTTCCTCATTATTACTCCATTTACTTCTATTCATCAAATCCCATTTAATCTCTCTTTCTTCCATTTTCTTCATTCTCATTTTCTACATTTATTCCTTTTCCTCAAATCCCTCTTTCTTCCTTCTTTCTCTTCCGTTTCTTTTTCTTTATTATTAATCTATTTATTTATTTCCCACAAATCCCTGTCTCTTCCTTCTATGTTTCAATTTTTTTAGCATTGTTTTCTCTGGTCTCTCTATAAATTCCACAGCCCTTAAGGTAGGCAAAAGTATGAGAAGAAGTCAGTGTCGGAGAAACCTTCCGGTAATAAACCTTTAGCGGAGAAAAAGCCGAAGACTGTGAAGACGCATCTCAAAGATTATTTTTTTTATTGCTGCCACCAGCTTTTTGCCCTTCTACTTTTCTTTTTGTGGTTTCTATATTTTTATTTTCCTATTCTCATTGATGATAGTTGGAACTTGGAAGTACTGTACTTTGTGTTTATGGGCTTTTTCTCCTTGAATTATTAAAAATTGAAATATTTTTGTACTTAGCATGTTAGCCTCTGATGTTATATATACTAGTAGTCGTACCCGTGCGATGCGCAGTGAATATCAAAAAAATATTAATTAAATTAAATTATGATCAGACTTGTTTGATCCTATTAGATCGTATTGCTTTAATAAAATTCAATTGTCATCTTGTTTGTCAATATGATATACCCAATAATGAAATCTCTATTAAATCAAAGGTATATAGTCAGTGAATAACTTTTTTGTTTTGTTTTTCTTTATTATATTAAACAATATTTAGTATTCGCTTTCTTTTTGTAATATATGAGAAGATATATAATTTATTACTATTGAA